>JAOYSI010000220.1:3776-18491 GCA_025775065.1 Hiodon alosoides | reverse complement strand
TCTATTAAGTTTTTTTGAGCAGATCGTTCAGAATTTGGAGGTGACTGGTCAGGTCGTCGGGAGCTGGTCATCAACTGGTCCGAGGTCAGTTTGACAATCAGTCGCCCCATTAACATCTCAGAGAGCAGAAGCAGAAGCTTCCTCAGCAGGATCACTTCCCAGATCTCTCCTTCATTTTGTAATTACTCACGCCCATGAAAAGGAACTGAACGGAACGCTGCGTTAATGTTTGCCAAGAGCGGTCCTCCCATCTGTCCTTTATTAATCGTGTCCCCTCAACTCCACTGCCGCCCACACCGTGCACTCCAGTGACTTTGCGCTCAAATAGCACTACACTTGCTTCCCGTTGCAGTGGGTTGTTAGACTTTTAGCAGTCAATTAGTAACCTTTTTGTTTTTATTCTTGTTTATCGTTCCTCTGCACACTGGGATGAACCCACTAAGAACTCAATCATTAAAAATTCATCTTGTTGTCAGAATGAGCATAAAATTTAATATTAATGTGCAATGATCAGACTGCAGTGTCATTGTTAATATTTCTAACACGAGTGATATTAATAACAGAAGCTGCAGGTGGGCGATCTTCCTCATTCTGCAAGTGTACTGTGACCGCCACTGCTACTGGTAAATCACAGTGAAAAATGAATCACTAATTACATAAGTAGTGCTATGCATTGGGATATGGGCTTGCAAATGGAAGGTTGATGATTAAAATCCCAAGAAGGGGTCTATCTGTCGCCCCTATAGTGCGGAGGCCGAAATCTGTGCGAACAGGGTGAAAATGGAAATGTGTCCTCTTTTTGTAACCCTGCATTGATGAATTGTTCTCTTTAGTCTTGGCCACTTTTATCATAATTATGATTCATATTAAACTTAATCTATATCATTGTTTAAAACACACACACTACCTTCCCAGAGGGTTGTTTTGCTGTTGGTTCTGGGTGAAGGCAGGCTGCCTTGTCCCACCATCTTTAGATTAATCCCATTAGGAGACCATAAACCGAGCCACAAGGCTGGTTTTAATTATTGGCTCAAAACACTGAAACTAATAAACACATTTAGAATGCATATTTTAAGTTTTTCATTTAATATTTAAAGCTATTAGAGATGCAGAGTTTTCTGCTATTCCACAGGGCTGTTTTGGACATGTAAGGAAACAAGCAAGTGAACGCTGTGGAGCCTGGCCGCCAGCCTCCTTCCTTGCCTTTACACTGTGCGCAATGACATGAGTGACAAAGCAAGAGTTTCACCGTGTTTGTTTCTCTCAGCACCCGCGCACAGCCACATGGAGGAATTTCCTCCACTGGTGGAGCTCAGAACCAATGTGGCACAGTTATCTCAGAAGGAAACAGGCTGAAGTTTGTCTTTACAAGTACATGTCTGGGTGTAACAGGTCTCACAAAAAAAGTATGTGTTACTCCGTAACAGGTCTAATCGGGTATGTGACAATGAGTAACGGGTCTAACCAGGTACGTGTCAGTACATGTCTTAGCAGGTAGGCTACAGTATCAACTGAGGGTTATTCCAGTCGCTAGATCTTTGACACGGGCACAACCTATTTCACTGGCAGCTTGTGAAACAGGAGAACTTGCTCCTGGGCGATTTATTTCTATGTCAAGTATGAGAAAATCCATTGTCTCTATACTTTTCTGTATATATTTTATGATCCTGAAAATTATTTAAAAACTTCCAATGAGATGCAGTTTCAAAAGTCCTTCACTGTACTCGGTTTTCTAGAGTACTTCCTTGCCTTTAATCTATTCATTTATTTTAACTTCAAAATTGAATTGCCACTTTTGCAGTTTAGATGTGATGCAGGGTGTACTCTGCCCACGTCCCCTCCAGGGGTTTCCCTGCTCCAGGTAATTACTCTGAGCTGTCATGTGTATCCTCTTTACCGGCTGAACTAAGCGAGACTGGGGCGCGTCACACACACAGCATCACAGATAAGTGTTGTACTCAGTTTATGATGGTGGAAATGATTCGTAAGATGATAGCGGAAAGGTTGAGAGGCCTCTACAAAATGTGCCTCTGAAAGAGGAATGCCTTCTGGGTTCCCTTGCGTTGTCAGAAGATCTCACTTTTTAATTACGTTAAAATAATTACAGGCTGTCACCAGTGTCAGCTCGCGGGAGGTCTTTTCATTATAAAACAGGTTTTATAAAGAGGTTTTTATAAAAACATCTTTTCGTCTGCTGTACTTTGCATGCATTTTGTTTGATTCTACCTGAAGCAGATCCACTCAAGCACAGCTCTCCAGAGTGAAAGCAATGTCCTGAGACGTGGCACAGCCGCTGGGTCGTTTTGGTGGCTGTTGTCCTGGTTACCAGTAATCTGGAGATGCCTAGCTGAGAGGTGGCACACCTTCTGGGTCATCACAGTGACTGTAATCCTGATTCCACTGGATGAATGGTGGTTAGCAATCATTGGGAGTTGCCCGGTTACCCAAGCTCTTGCACCACCCAGGTTGCTCTCAGTCACCCAATAAGGGAACAGAAGGACCAGATTTGTTTATTTCCTGGGTGATTATGAATAAACCTAGCATTACCTAGCAAGCTCTGAACTGTGTAAAAAATGTAAAATCCTGTATGAAAAACTATTACCTGCTGAAGACAACTCAATTAGAAGTATCTTTTTTTTGTAGGATTAATTTTTTGCGTACTTCTTTGCTGATCCTCAACACTATATGCTGTTGTTGCCACCAACGCTATACCTGTAGTTGGTCTTCTTTGAGGTAAAATTATGATTATATATGGAATCTTTTGGAATGGCAGTACACTAGACCAAGGGCCTTTACACAGCAAACACCCTGAGCTAAAATGTTCTCTAAGGGCCCCCATCAATATACAGATCAGGTCCAGATGTACCACCCCACAAGACAAGCCTGTGGCAATGTTCAGCCCTGCCAAAACTTGACACCTCTTAACTGCACCAGTAGTTCCAGGCATGATTCAGCAGATGGGACCAGCGGGTTGCACTCTGTGTTTACGTTCCCCTCTCTGCTTCAAACAGAGCTGGCTTTCTCCTGGACCTTCAATGCCTACCCATCGTTTGTGAAGCAGGACGCCCGGCGCTTTGTGTCCCAGGCCACAGGCAATCTCTACATCGCCAAAGTGGAGCCTTCAGACGTTGGAAACTACACCTGCATGGTGACCAACACTGTCACGAGGACCATGGTGCAGGGCCCTCCCACGCCCCTGGTGCTGCGCACCGACGGTAAAGCTAGCGTCAGCGGCTATGCCCCGATGCCTCAGACAGAGCTCACTTACTGCTCACAGACGCCTTGGTCATAGGTCTGTGATAACATACACACAACTGTCCAACAACTTAGGTCACAGTGTACTCATAGCTCAAAGACACGACGGTTGTAGCTCTGTTGTGACACAATTTGAACAAAGACAACCCAATAGCCTTGTTGGGGAATGCTAGGCCATTAGCTGATGTGTAAAAACCAGAGAGCTCTTTCAGTTGAAAATTTTGCGGAGAAGAAATTAATCCAGTCATTGCAAAAGGGAAAAAAAACAGCACAGACCTTTGAGGGCATTTTAGGAGTATAAAAATAGCCCTGAAAGGTTAATAAGCTGTCCTTTTCCAAGGGGAAGGAAGCTGAGGCCTTAGTCCTTGTGTTGTGGTCGTCCTGGGCTGGCCTTATCAAGAGCCTTTTCAATATAAAGGTCATGCAGCTGATGAGAATCAAATTGGTAGCTGGTCCTCTTTCTCTCGCACAAAAAACAGCGGAGAAGCAAATTTAACAAGGGGAACTGACAGGGAATATATGTTATTGCTATACAATAAAAGAGAACATAAAAAGGAAATATATTAATTCCAACATCCAAGGTTTGGTAGTACGCGCCTAGTGCATGAAACACATATTTAAAAAACCTAAGAACATTATTAAAACAAAAAAAGTCACCTGAAGGTTCAAAAGATAAGGGATGGAATTCAACAAAGCTTGTTGTGGTGTCAAAACTGTCAGCAGAAAAATTCAGCGAGATGCGCCAATGCGCATATTCCGTTGAATTGTGTGATATTCCTGTGTTTTAAGTTAATTTGGGGGTTTCTCATCTTTCTCAGCCTTCTCTTACCTGTTCTTTAGCTTTATCATCCTCAAAAAACGAAGTATGTTTTTAAATTAATTCTCAGACTTTCTCTTCATGATGATCCGGAATGAAAGGTTCTTGGGGATATTAATATACTCGTAGATGATTACAAGAATCCATTTGCCTCTGAATCTGATTAGAACTTTGTTCTTTGGGTGCAGAGAAGCTACAAACTGAATTTTGGTTAATAATTTTATTAGGCTGTCATTCGACGCTTGACGCTGTGGCCCCATTTAAAATGAAATATAAATCAACTGGTGGGCAGACCCCTTGGTTTGATAATCAGATCGGTAGTGTTGAGAGAGACTACCAAAAGGGTGAGGGGAGATGGTAAGATGTGAAGTACTGCATGATGAAAAGACCGGATGACGAATTCAACAAAGCTCTTGAGGAAGCCTGATCCAACTTTTTCCCCAAATCTTCTATCTGAAACCAGATAATTTGACTCAGTTGACCATTATTGTGAATCTCTCGGCAAATGGCTATCACAAAGCATAATCTCAAAATGTCTTTTAATTGCCCAAATCAGAACTATCTTACCTCCCACATTCACTGGCTTAAAATTCAACCTGTTGTCCACAGAGGATCGCCGTTTGCTTCTGTTTACCAACAGCTCCGTTACGACTGGTTCAGTTCCTATTTACCTATGTCTTAAATCTTAACTACAGAACCTTCTCTTAACCTCGGATTTTCAACCTTTTAGACCTCAGTGCTGCTTAAAATTCAATTTTAACCGCCTATCTTTAAAAGTGGGCTATGGTAACTGGAACAGCTCTGATGTGGTTAATCTGCTGATAGACATCAGGGGGGCAGTTCTCAATCTCAATGGGCGAGCTTTGTTGCATCTTTGAATGTTGGATGTCCAGATTTTCTTACAACTAAGAAATATGATTCTTGGAACCCTGGACCTTAGACTGAACAACGATCCCTAAAATAGCCACACACAAGGCACTACCTCCCTGATAAAACACAAGATTTTCAGGGCCTCCACACATTCGACTGACAGCTCTTGCCCTGCTCGCAGGTGTCATGGGCGAATATGAGCCGAAAATCGAAGTTCAATTCCGAGAGACCGTCCCTGTGGCCAAAGGTTCAACGGTCAAGTTGGAGTGCTTTGCCCTGGGGAAGTAAGTTCTTGGTGGTCACAAATGTTTGTTAGATGTCTTGCTAGAATTGCAAGATTTACCGTGATACAAATGCCAAGATGATTTTGAAAATATATATTTAATTCCGTGCAGTTTATCGAAACAGCCAATTAATAGATTATGTTAAATTACTTTTATGTATGGTTCCTACACAAACCTTTATACTCCACAATTGGTAAATTAATATTGTAAATATGTGCACACTACTTTTGCATTCCCTAACAACCATTTAGGAGCAAGTAAGAATGAATGGACTTAAGGACTACTGTATTTTTACATGATTCTCTGCCAGTAGCTACACCAGGAAAGTGCAATTCATTGTAATGGGCAGTACAAGAACACATGTGGAGTAACAATGTTATCACCGAATTGTGGGCTTGCTTTTATTTCCCTGTATCCAGCCCGGTTCCTACCATCAGCTGGAGACGAGTGGACGGGGTACCCTTTCCCAGGAAAGTGGACTTTGCCAAGGCCAGCGGGGTGCTGGAGGTACCCTACTTCCAACAGGAAGACGCGGGCTCATACGAGTGCATGACGGAGAACTCCAGGGGCAAGAACGCAGTCAGGGGGAAGCTGTCCTTCTATGGTAGGTAATCTGGGAGGGCATCAGTATGGGGAGACGCTCAGTGAGACATGTCAAAAAGGCTCAGTAAAGAAGCTTACATCATACAGAAGTAGAGTCAACTGGATTACAGCTTGATCAGTACTCCACCAATATAGATTCCTGTACACTGTAACAATGAGACAGTACCAAGCCAAATGGTGAACCCAGGAGTGGGACTTATTTTAGTCTGGCATGGGAACAGTACAAGAAAAGGGCCGGGGGTAGAGGAATCGGGAACAGGGAAACAAAAGGTTGGTCTGAACATTGAGAGTCAGGTACTAGGAAACTAGAACTCGCCGTTGAAAGTAAACCAACAAGACTTGGGAGCGAGGGGTATAAATGATGATCAGGAAGCAGGTTTGGGGAGTGCTGGACAAATGGAAACAGAGTGGAAGTGCACATGGTGTTGAGGAATGTTAATAGGATAATTAGCACGTGGCACTAAGGAATGTCTGAGAGTCCAGTGTTCGGAAGAATCTGATCTTCTTGGCTGAATCGAGGGCGTGGCTGGTGGAGTGCGAGGCGATGATGTTACACTCTTTACCACTGGGCTCTGAAATTTCAGTCCCTGCAGCCGTACAGAGTGCAGGTCTTTAGTTCAGCCTCAACCCTTCATTTTTTCGAATTTGACGATTATTATTTAATAAATGTAGACTATACTGATCTTACCTGGTTATTGGAAAATGGGCGATCAGTGAGAGCATAAAACAGCAGGTCCTGTGGCCTGCGAGGATTTCAGTGTGTGAAAAAACAGTGGAGCAAATCAGTGCTGGGGGGAAAAAAAATCTAAACGCAGAGGGAATCCTGGGCTACAGACTCTCTGTTCAAAGGTACTGAGAAGTCTATTGAAAGTGATGATCCCAGCTATCCTCCCAGGGCACTGGTGCTGCCACAGTTCCTCTCTCTGTAGCTCCATTTTTGCACCATCTGTTCTTGCATAGATTTGCTACCAACAAGAAAGAAAGAAATCATTATTATATTTTTTAATACTTAATATTTTACATATAGCTTTATATAGAATTAAAAAAAACTGTTTATGTGTAATTCACTAGAAAGGTAATAGACTGTAAATCACAATTGGTTTAGGGGCAGGTGTCGCGCTGCGAGGTAGTTAGGCCATTAAGACTGTGAAGACCGTAGGGAGTTTGTCGTCCCTAACCTCCACATGCTGCTTGTTGAGAAAAAAAAAAGTTTCACTCACAAGCTTCCCATCCCTTTGCGCTTCTCTAAAATATCACCGCAAATTCCTGATATAAAAACAAACTTCACAATGCCAACGGCACTTGCCAAATTGCATACTAAACATCTGGTCGTCTCTCATAGTTTCTCCACTGTTCACGTCCTAAACATCTAATTGGCTCTCATCCTTTCTCCACTGTTCATGTCCCAAACATAGAATTGTCTCTCATCCTTTCTCCACTGTCCATGTCCTAAATATGGAACGGTCTCTTATCAATTCTTCACAGTTCATGTCCTAAACATCTGATTGGCTCTCAATCCTTTCTCCGCTGTTCATGTCCTAAATATAGAACGGTCTCTTATTAATTCTTCGCTGTTCATGTCCAAAACATAGAATTGTCTCTCATCCTTTCTCCACTGTTCATGTCCAAAACATAGAATTGTTTCTTATCAATTCTTCGCTGTTCATGTCCTAAACATCTGATTGGCTCTCATCCTTTCTCTGCAGTCCATTTCCTAAACATCTGATTGGCTCTCATCCTTTCTCTGCAGTCCATGTCCTAAACATCTGATTGGCTCTCATCCTTTCTCTGCAGTCCATGTCTTAAACATCTAATTGGCTCTCATCATTTCTCAGCATTGTGCACCATTATTTTGGTTCTGTCTTCACAATTAATCAGGTTGTCGTGGGGTTCTTGTTGTTTGGGGGGGGGGTGCTGGTCTAAGCAATGTAGACCCACTGAAAATTTGTAAAGCAGAGCAGAATAACATCAGCATAAATTGAACCGGTAATTGAAGAGCTGGTGGTGTGGCAAGGTTTGTTGATTCACTACAAACTATACCATATACAAACTTTCCATATCCTAGAAAGTGATTTAGATTAGTGTTTACATTTTAGTATTCTTATTATTATTAATATTCCTTTTAATAATAATAATAATAACGGTGATAATTATTTTCAGGTGTAGTAAAACATAACCGATGCTCCAGTAAAGATTGTGTTGTATTTTTTAACTGTAGGCCTTGAACAAAAGAGAGACTCCACGGGCTGCTGTTTTTTTCTTTGCTCTATACCCACTGGCCTGTTTTCTGACATTGCTCTGAAAAAGTGTTTTATATACCGGTTTTATACCTTTTTTTGTTGTTTATTTGCCAAAGAGGAGAATAGTCTTGGGGGTGGGGGGTACTGAAAACTAGAGGGCTATGATGCGTAAGTGCTTTGAACAGAATGTGTGAATTCTGAACTGCCTCTCTCCTCTGTGATGGGAGGCTTGCCTCTGTCCCTGGGATAGAACTCTCATTCTGAGTCAGTACATCTGCCCTTCTGAGAGCCTCCTACCTGAGTATACAAGACTTCAGGAATCACAGGTGCACCATGGGAAAAGGAGCTGCCTCTGTCCTCTGCACCTTTCCAATCTGCTGGGTTGTTTTCCTGAAAACTTCTATTTTTCTATTTATTTATTTAAAGATGCCTTTTTTTTTGTTTGGCACATGGTAATAAAAAATCTGTAATATCCATGTTCAATATATTTTTTTCAATCTGTAATATTTAATTCAAATAAGCTTTTTGTTCCTTCAGAGCAGGGCTAAGTTAAAGAATCAATGAAAGAATCTGGTGACAGTGACTTGCAGACTAGAAGAACACATGGAAGCTCACCTCTCCTTTTAGATTTCTGCTTAATTGCCCTATAAGGGTCTGCGTCATTAACAGAGCTACTGTACAGTGCCTATAAACAGTATTCACCCCCCTTGGAGGTTTTTTTAATTTGTTTTTTAAATATTGAATCATAGTGAACTTCATTTTACTTTTTTGACACTGATCAACAGAACATCAACATATCAAAGTCAAAATACATTTCTACCAATTAGTCCAAATTTATAACAAATATTAAACACAACATAATTGGTTGCATAAGTATTCACCCCCTTCAAATCAGTATTTAGTTGATGCACCTTTGGCAGCAATTACAGCCTTACGCGTATGTGGATAGGGCTCTATCAACTTGGCACATCTGGACACTGCAATTTTTCCCCATTCTTCTTTGCAAAACTGCTCAAGCTCTGTCAGGTTGTGTGGGGATTGTGAGTTTGCAGTCTTTATCAAGTCCATCCACAGATTCTAAACAGGGCTGAGGTCTGGACTCTGACTCGGCCACTCCAGGACATTAACATTGTTGTTTCAAAACCATTCTTGTATAGCTTTGGCTTTATGCTTGGGATTTATGCATCAGTTGTGACTGATGAAGAACCCGTCTCTCAGCAGTCTCTCCCATCTCAGCCACTGAAGCTTGTAAGTCCTTCAGAGGAGTCATAGGTCTCTGGTTGGCCTCCCTCACTTGTCCCCTTCTTGCACGGTCACTCAGTTACTTATTCAACCAAATATTTTGTGTTTGATATTTGTTATACATTTAGACTAATTGGTAGAAATGTATTTTGACTTTGATATGAAAGTGTATTTTCCTGTTGATCAGTGTCAAAAAAGTGAAGTTCAGTATAATTCAATATTTAAAACAAATAAAATCTAAAAAGATCCAAGGGGGGTGAATACTTTTTACAGGCACTATGCACAAAGTTTTAACTGGTCAAATATTTTTCAATTGAGCCAGTCAGTAAGTTGCTTATAAAGAAACACATTAATTCCTAATTTGACTTCTGTGATACATGTCACTGGAGTTTGCTGTAAAATATTTGTTTATTACAAATTCAGCTTACTGAACATGATATGATACCATGTTGCAATGGGTGTAAGAGGGGGAAAAAAGTAATTTTTTATTACGGCGTTGCAACCAAGTTTGGGTCTTGGGTGATACAACATGAAAACTGGTGTATTCCCAGCTGTGGACCATGGCAACTCCCATTGATAAGTGAATAGAATACAAAGAGACATAGAGAAAAACAGACTTCTCTTGGTAGCATCCCTTTTTTTCGGTTGTTTTGTTGGCTTTCCTCTGACTCAACCCGGGGTTGACTCAGCTTGGTGAGCCCTGTCAGAAGGTTAGTGCTTTTTCAACTTCATCTTCCACGCGGGAGAGAGGCTACAGAACACGGTTCTCCTCGGGCTGCAGGAGGGGTGAAACCTCCTGTCTGCCGATGGTTAACTGGCATTATCAACGTTATTTGTCCATAGTCTGTAGGAGTACATGCGCTTTTATGCCCTTTAAACTCATTACAGAAAAGGCACACACACTCTAAAACACACCAAAGTAAGCATCTGCACGGACTCGTACACATATTAAAATAAAAGATTTTTGTGAAGAATTCTAAGACATGTTCTTGTCTTTTGTAAGATGAAAAATGACAATAATCAAATCGTCTTTGCTCGTTTTACTCTTTACCTCAGGCACTGGACTGAAGTATGTATGGCTGCAGTATAGCCCTTTCACTGTTATGAATCCAGTCCAGGTGTTACTGAAATCAAGACAATAGTAAACAATGTGGTAGGGAACTGGCCTTTACCACAAATCGGGCACGACTCCTTAACTAACTAACATGGTTGTTAATAATGGAAAAAACAAACTCACATAATCTACATTCAACTTCATCCTGCTAATTTTTTCCCCAAATTCAGTGTGATCTGAGTGATATTAGCTAAGCTGTTAAGAATCGTTTCGTCCAACATGCCTTCGTTATTTTAATGTTCTGCGTACAATGTAATATATTGGAAATTGTACCGAAATACTTCATTTGAAATTACATCGATGTGGAATGCATTCAAACATGATCTCAAATAGATAAGCGTAAGCAGTGGGAAAGGTTTCCTGGGAAAAAGGAAAACTCAGCATGTGAAATGGCAAGCTGTCGCTACTTCACTGAAGTATGAACAAACCTGATTGATTGATTTGTCGACTGACAGCGCCTGGCAGGGCAGTTTCCGTCTTTGAGCCCAATCTGCGGTTTGTGATGAGAGTTGCAGATCTTCACTGGCTGGCGTCGCTCTGTTCTTAGCCCCCCCTCACCTGGTGGAGAGACCGCAGGATGTGCAGAAGCCCATTGACGACACACTGGTATGGGAGTGCAAGGCCAGTGGGAAGCCAAAGCCGTCCTTCACCTGGCTGAAGAACGGTGAACCTCTGGAGCCCGTGGAGGTGAGAACACTGTTGTGTGATGATAAATATATAGAAATACATAAAGAAAGGGAGCCCGCAATTTACCTGCTGCTGTTTCCTTAATGTGAGACTCACACAGTAAATAAATAAAAAAAACTTGTACTCAGTTTTAGTTACTGGCACGAACAAAGATTTTATGCTGTATATACTGTATATACAGAGCTGTCAAAAAATAGTTGATCAATTATTTGTCGTTAGTTGAATAATGTACTGATTAATCGGATTTTAAAACCATGTTAATTTTTAAACCCATGTTTACTGCTCACTACTAATAATAGCAGCTTAACCGTTAAGACATTTGGTGAGCTATGACTTATTACTGGTGGTGTTAAAGTCAGCTATATGCACTTTACTTTGTCGTTATAACCTCCACTGATACAGATTTATTTGCAGTTTCATTTGCTACAGGAAATGGAGCACAAAATAAGCTTTGTTAGCAAACAAAAAACTTTCCCCTCAAATCTGGCCCTCTCCTCACCTGAAAGGTATTAAAGAAGGCATTGTTAAACAACTGCTATCTAACATTAGCTACAGTTTCTGTTTTCTTACGCGGTCTGCTATGCTTGAAACCTCATGGGCCATATTGCATAAAACAGTTTCGTGTTTGATTGTGTGTTTGATTTTGTAGCCACAAGAAATAGCTAGTTAGCGAACATAGTCAATAATCATTAGCTATCGGCTTCCGTTTTTAATGTATAACCTGCAGATATAAATTTCCAGAACTAACATTAGCTAGCAAGAACTGTATTTAACTCTCCAACGTATCTTGGATTTGACCAACCTAAAGGTTTATCAAGATTTCTAGATTTTTTATTTATCGCCAGTCTCATCTGGCCGGATAATCCAGGAACATAGCCATATCATGTACATAACGGAACATATCTTAAATATTCATTTTTAACCCTAAACTTACCACTTGAGCCCTAAGTATTTAATACTTATATAGTTTGTAAGACTTTTTAGAGGATTAGAAATCACTAAAAGATAATCTGTAAAAGATTTAGTAAAATTTAGCGTAAATATATTTTAGGCCACATTTGACTCAAGTTACATTTGAGGAATGAATGAATTGAATGATTATAATGTTTTTTGTTCTAAATGGGAGCTATAAATATTGAAATATAAATGTATATATTTATTTGTTTTTATTTTTATTTTTCAATTAATCAATAAGGCGGGTCAGGTTTAAAATGTCTTACTTTCCTCACCTGACTTGAAGACGGATCCAATCTGTAGTCAATTCCATGCCGGTCATGTATAATGCTGAAGTTAGCCCTGCAGTGATCTTGCATTAAATCTTTCTCTGCTCCAAACACCAGTGTTTATCCAGTCCATGGCCCAAAGGGGAAAACACAGAGAAGGCTTATCAACCTGGAAGCCTATTTTACATTAATCTATTCATCTGTTTTTTTTTTCTTTCAGATTTTATTATATGAGCACTCTGAGGCGTGATAAATCATTTATTTGGTTCCAGCCGCTTTATGACTACAATGCATTTCAAATTAGGTATTTGAAGCGTCTCCGTGAAAATAGGATCTGAGGAGCTGGTGTTTAATGGCCATCTCCACAGGTTTGTTACAGCCATGTTAAAGTCGGCAGATTGACAGCAAGGATTGGGCCCAGCATGCCTGTCATGAATAAAATGATTAAATGTGTTGGTTTTTTTTCTTCAGATTAAAAGGTCACCAACCCACAAGAGGTTATTAATCAACCTCAAAACAGTACTCAGAGGTGTGTTACTTTTATCTAAAGTGACTAAACTAAACAATATGTGGAATTTATTCTTAAATTAAAGTAGATTCCATAATCTTTCCATAGCAAAGTGTCAGGAGGTTTTTCTGATTTGACATGAAAGGCCGCAACACCTTAGTATGGCAGATATCGCTCAGCAGTTATTAAGAAATCACAAGTCAATAAGTGGAGAGCTTCTTCCATCACATGATTTGTTTGCAAAACAGACAGCCTTTTCCAGGGTGATTTAGCTGCTGTTGTTTTTTTTCCCCCACAAGTACTCAGAAAAACTGTCCTTCCAGGGATTCGAACTTGCACCCTTCTGATGTCAGTTGACGTGTTCTAAACAGATGCTACAGCCCCGATACGCTCATTAGGGCTGCCACTGGTGCAGTTTGGCATTAGATCGGAAAGGGATTTTGTGGTGTACCTGGAAGAGTATGAAGGTGTTCTCAGAGGTACAGACCTTAAGCTTTACCCACCAAAGCCAGTCGGGCGGAGAGTGTGAAACGATGGTGAAAATGGCAATTTTGATTCACATTGATTTAAAAGGCCAAAATAAATCAAATCAAGCGTGGTTTGCTAACTTGGACTCCTCGTGTGTTTAGATGAATGAATTAAGCGGATTAGGTGTAACAGGTTTCCAAATGTCACAGATGTCACTTTAATGAATTTCCTTGCCAAAGGTTAGGGAGGAATGGTGAGAGCGTTGGTGCGTGCTCAGTGCCCCTTTTGTCTCCCAGGCTGGCTCGCCAACCAGCCGGTTGACTGGTGGGGTTTTTTTCTCCTGCTGATTTTGCCATGCGTGCATCGTGTTATTGCCAAGCATTTAGATCGACCCGGGATCAACGTCGGGTCTCCTTCGGTTGACACAAGGGGAAATAAAATGCTGATATCAGAGTAACGTCACACTTAAGTAATGGCAGCTGTGAAGACTGATTTCCCCC
The DNA here is from genome assembly GCA_025775065.1 of Hiodon alosoides. NCBI lineage: Eukaryota > Metazoa > Chordata > Actinopteri > Hiodontiformes > Hiodontidae > Hiodon > Hiodon alosoides. Next base: position 4,680 of record JAOYSI010000220.1, on the reverse strand, counting down.
CAGTTTCCCAGTCCACCTCAGCTCTTCTGCCAGGAGTACTACTGTCAGCACACAACCCTCTGTGTGTGCAGTCTCGTGGGTCCAGGAGGGTCCATCTCAGGTATGGGCAGTGCCAAAGAAAATCTATTTCCCCACGACAGCTGTTGGACCCCCCCCCCCCCCTCCCCATCCCTCTCTAACAGTATCAAAGCAGTCTGAGGATGTAAGCACTGTTAAATCAGGGTGTAAGCACTATTAAAAGTAGGGTGTAAGCACAGTTAAAGAGTGCCAGCATTGCTGTCTTCAGAGAGGTTGGTGGACTGAAAGGCCTGTATTTGGTATTTGTAAGTTGGGTTTGTTTTATTGCCTAATTGTTTTAAAGTTTGAAATGTTTATTTAAATAGGTGAATGGGTAAAAAGATTTTCCAGTTTCTCAGTTTCAGTAAATCCTCCCAGCAAGCCACACAGGGTTGAAGCACTGTTAAAGCAGGGTCTAAGCGCTGTTAAAGCAGGGTGTGAGCACTGTTAAAGCAGGGTGTGAGCATGATTAAAGCAGGGTGTGAGCATGATTAAAGCATGGTGTAAGTGCTGTTAAAGCAGGACGTAAGCACTGTTAACAGCAGGACGTAAGCACTCTTAAAGCAGGTCGTAAGCACTGTTAAAGAAGGGCATATGCGCTGTTAACAGCAGGTTGTAAGCACTGTCAAAGAGTTTCGGCAGTGCTGTCTAAAGAGAGGTTGGTGGACTGAAAGGCCTGTATTTGGTGGTTGTAAGTTGGGTTTGTTTTATTGCCTAATTGTTTTAAAGTTTGAAATGTTTATTTAAATAGGTGAATGGGTAAAAATATATTTTATTTAGATTTTCCAGTTTATTTGAGTTTCTCAGTTTCAGTAAATCCTCCTGGCAAGCCACACAGGGTTTAAGC
>JAOYSI010000219.1:0-18492 GCA_025775065.1 Hiodon alosoides | reverse complement strand
ATTCATTTTATAAAACAAATATAGACCCTCGATGATGCATTATGGTTAAAACTGAGATGAAATTGTTTGCGACCAAGTTAAAAATATTAGAATATGTAAGTAACTTCAGTTGAAAAGAGATCGTTGAAATCTGTTGAGCCGTAAAATTTGGCATCTCAGACTAAATTCTGCCTACAGACTAAATTGTCGGCTGTCAATCAAATGGATAGCTGCATTTCTGACTGTGGCCCATAACAGCTAAAATGATCAAAGCGTTACAACCATTACTGGGGGCAAGAATGATCACCAAACTCTATTCCTTTGTAAACGTGCACTCCATCCAGCGCAACACAAGCCCCCATCACGGCATTAAGCTTATGTGTAGTACAATGTTATTAGAAAATAAAACAGCATTCTCTGACATGGTGTTATCCCCTAAAGCCAACTCTTTGTTCATAACATAATAATTGATTCCCGCCTTCCTCTGGGGGGTCATCCGGAGATGTGCTCTCGCACTAAGACACAGGTTCCTTTGCAGCTAATTCCGAATGTACGTCCACATCATTATCTCCTGGTAAACTCTGACCTCATAACCACTTTGGAGGCCCAGATGAAAGGGCTTCCTCCCCACCGTTCCACAGAAGGGGTCTGGGGACTTTGCTGCACACCAAATCACACAAGGCTTCCAATACGAATCATTCCCCTTTTTGAAGAAGCTCTCAGTTGGGAATTCATGAATGATTCATGTTTGGCGGTACATGGGGGATGGACAGTAAAAAGGGAAGCGTGTGTTTTAGTGGACTGCACACGCAATACGCTTCTCTTAACTGTAAATTAGTACTTGGCACCATGATCAAATATTTGGTTTTTATATTTTGACTTTTTTTCAACTTGTGTCAGGTCAGGATGTGTTGGCTGTATTTTCCACAGCTTTCAATAATATGTTAGTAATTAATGCAATTAACAAATGAGTGAGAACAGCCAACATCACAGGACACTGACTTAAATGAAACCTTCATGCCAGTTTTGAGATATATACATGCAATAATGTAATGTCTAACTGCAATCCATACTGCATGTCTCTGCATCAATGTCTATAGAAGTTTGAGAAGCTAGTTTTTATTTTTTTTTAAGGTTGTTATTATTTGTTATTTGTTGAAATTTACCACCTCATCGTTCCCATGCCGTTTTCCAAACTAATAAATCTGCAACCATTAGGGAGTCTGCTGATAGAATTAATAGCAAGAGCCTCAATTAGCTTCCCTCTCAATTTCCTCTGAAGCTGGCTTCTTAGCCCGGCTCAAGAGCGGATTACAGCCACGACTTGGGGGTTCAGGCAAAGTTCCCGATCGCTTGGGCAGAATCCCCCTCATTATTGTCCAGCATAAGTGATGTGGTATCGGGGCGGGGTCAGAATTTTAAAGGGCAAGGACTTTACTACGTTCCCTGCATGCTGGGACACAAAGCGCAGCTCGTGGATAACATTTGAAGGATACAGAGGGGTATCCATGATGCGTAGGGCCAATTCCCTCTGAGACTGATTAGCCCTGGCCTGTCACAAATGGTAGAAATAATTGCAGGGGATTGGTGGTGCTGTTTTTTCCCCACACAAAGTTCAGAGGGGTTCGACTGAATGTTTGAGATGCCTAGAAAAAAATAACTGCGGGATCTTGTCAATACTTGTTATGTTATACTCCCTTTATACTTTTTTTTTTGCCTATAATATCACATATACTATGCAGCTGTGGTTCATTCTCCCCCTAGTGGACTGATAGTCAAAAATCAAGGCCATGAGAATTTGACATTAAAGGACACCCCCTCATTTTCATGCTGTGGAACATGTCATACAAAAGGTTTATGTGAATCGCTCAGCTGAAAAAGTTCATCATCTGCCTGGCTACTTGTTTCATTAAAAGCATTAAAATGTGTCCCTGCCCAATGCAAATGACACAGTTGTTAAACACTGCATTTCTCAATGCTAGCCTCCTCTCCGTCACACCTCTAAGAGCCCATGGGTTTTCCACGTCATTTTAGGACAAGGTCATTGTTATCAGTAGGCTTTCCTAGCTTCCACCCGCCCAGGTGCCTCCTGTCAATGCTCTGAAGTAGATTTTCCAGCCTCCTCTGTAACTGACCCTGATAGCTCTCACATGCATCCTATTTCCCCTTCACCTGATCTCCACGTCCATCTCAGTCCATCTCTTAACTGAACCTCCTCCTCTCCCCCTGTGTTAGACGATAAGTCAACTTGACCATAGGGAAGAGCGAATATTTCCTCACCAACCTGGCTTCAGGGAACCACTTTTCCACATTCCGCCCCTCTTGCTCTAGCTCGATCTATAAATCTGCTCCTGTGTGCAGTCTCTACCATAGGATCGTTCTGAACACAGATGCAGATCAATGGAGAACCTTCTCCCCTCGCCCCAACCCTGATTGCCCTTACTCTTACTACACTCTAGCTTCTAGTGGACCAAGCTTCCTTCACTCACCCACAAAGGGTCACCTTCTAGCTTGCTTCCGAATCCAAAGTTATCCTTACCCGCGCTAAATATCTAACGAGGCAGGATAAAACCACGTGGCACCTTTATATACTTATCGTATTGATATATTGATATTGATGTATTGATATTGTATTGATATACGAAACATCCCGCCAAACTTTCAGTGCACGGGATTTCTGCAGAAACAATTCCTGATCGTATAAGTTTGTCTGACTTTGTCTGAGATAAGGGCCCAGCAGACCCCAGTCCCGAAGATAGCTGTTAACCATAGTGAGTGTGGGAGATGCTAGTTTGTCAGATCCTGACCATGACAAAACAAGACTATTGTTAGCACATGATAGGTTTGTCATAATGCTCAATTAAATTATTGTTATTATTATTTCTCTTATTTGTTTGACTTATAGTTGATTCAATTGTCAGTTATAACTAGTTAATTCGCTAAATCATGGCTGTCTATTTATGTAAGGATTTAGAATTTGTATTTTCTGCTTGGGGAAATCTTTGCCTGATTATTTGCTTGTTGGGTACACATTAGTTACCTGTCCAATGATCACCACAGTGATGGCTTCCATGATTCCCCTCAATTCTAATTAAAAAAACGAAATATACACTGGCTATACGGCAGTCAGCTGTTTCAAACCCGACATCAGTGTTCTCGTAACCAGTTCTCTCCCTTTACTCTCAGCTTTCTTATTGCCAAGTTTTATGAATCTCTTTTGATTCTCTAATTATAGGGCAGACCACCTAGCGGAAGTTTTTTTTTTCTACTCTGAATTGATTCCCTTTTTTGAACTGTAAGCTTTTTCACCTTCTCTGAAATCCAGTACGGTTTGACAGGGATACAGCATCCTCATTCTCACAATCGTGTTTTCATCCATTAGAAAAAAAAGCATTTGATAACTTTGAGTGGGTGTGAAATATAACCCACTCAAAGTATTTAGAATGTATGTTTTCAGATGGGTAGAACTTCTGGGTAGTTATCTGACAGTATATTTTAAGAGGCTTTAGAGGAGAGCATCTAATAAGAAAAAACAAAATATACAAATGAAATGTTTTCAATAACAAAACATGTAAGCAGAATTACTGCTTAAACAGAAATATACCAATAAACGCTCTGCTGACTGAACTACAATGAAACGGCTCTCTCGGTGTTAGTCATTCAGAAACAAGCTGCTGCTGCTTTAAAGGAAAACTTCTGATAGCACGTCACGACAGGTCTGTTGCGCTTCACAAGGGCAAGGTGACACCTTCAAGAGATCCTGGGTTCTCCAAGGAAAATGCCTGTGCTCTGAAAGTAATGGGCTGTCAGCTAAAAGGCTGCCCCTGGGACGATGAGTACTGCATGGTGTACTGTGGTTCAGGTTTCTACGCCGACACCGGCACTTCGTGAATCAAGACCCACCGAGATTAAATTAGAAACCTGCCGGTGTCTGGTGTCGCGAAACATTCAATTAACAGAAACCACATGTGTCAAAGAAGGCTGAAGGAGAGCTCTTTTAACTTAAGCACCTGCAGTATCGCTGTCATGATGTCATTAGTTGCTTAGCGAGTACCTTTATCCAAAATGACCTAAACAATTTTTAAAAACGCTTGAAATCTCAAAGATCATGCTGACATACAGCTGTACGTATACTGATGCAAGTCAGGTGAAGTACTTTGCTCTACGACAGTGCACATTGGGTGGGACAGGTAACCTCGGTTACAAGCCTGACACCCGCTACCCCTACACCACCAGCTCTTCTCTACAGTATGTAGACCCATACTATAGAGTATGATATATATATATATATAAAACAGCCTTGAGAACATAAGAGAATTTGAAGATGAGAAAGGGGCATTCAGCCCAGCTTTGTCTTATATCTACAACCTAAAGTCTTTGGAAGCATGTGTTTGCCTCCACAGAAAATGCTGGCAAAGAATTTTCACAAACACATAGCTCCAGTTTAATATTTCCCTTCAGCGGACTTCCACCCTTGACCTCTGCTTCTTTTAACAGTATTTTAACCTCCCTAGTTTTAAGTCCTTTCAAAAATATTAACAACCCTGTAGTCTTCCTCAGCGGAGACTGAAGCGGTAAAGTTCCTTTTGTCTATCTTGGTTGTTGTATATATTATTTTTTATGTTCTATTTGTCTCCTTGGAACTAACCTGGCGGTCCATATTCTCCTCATCATTTCTATTTGCTATCCGGAACGATTAAGCGAGTTGTGTGAGTTTTAATTTTGTTTTTTTAAGCAGCTTCTATATTGCAGCTTATAGATTTTCAGCTCAGTCCAGGCGCCAGGGAAAGGCAGTTTCCCAGTCCTCCCTCAGACCCAATCACTGCACGGCCAAAACCAGCAAATAACATCTCTGAAAAGCATCCACGTGCTGTGCAGACCTGGTGCTCTCTGCCCCAAACAAACTGCAGGCGGATCAAATGACGCCAAACTGAGGTTCAGTAGGCTGCAGACTCTGCACCCTTGTCTGATAACGGGCGCCTCCGGAGGCCGTCTGCTCCATCCGAACTGCTCCATCCGTAGTGTGGGGAGCGTGGGGAGTGTTCCTACAGGGAGGTAGTGGAGGGACGGTCCCAAAGAAACAACCACCAATGTCGCGTTGCTCTTTTGTGTTCTTGGCCTGTTCCCCAACATTGTACACTGATGCATCATTAACTTTGTGTTAATAATCTTTGTGATCACCTATAAACCCTTATGTGCAAGGGTACGGACGATAAGTCGCTAAGTGTACCGTGATGCTAGGTTACATGACTGCTTTCAGATCTCTGGGTTTCCTTCTCCCACCTTTCCACACCGGTCTCACTTTTCACTTCTTTCAATCAGTTATTTATATTTCCTTCCAAAAGTTTTTTTTTTTTTTATAACTTGCGTGTCAAAATGTTAACTCAGGTGGAGGAGTTAATGAATACCCTGTGCAATTAATTCGTAATTCATATTTTTTTATTACTGAGGAAAGTTCTTAGGAAAGAATTAAATCACCCATCTTCATACACGTTTTCGTGCTTTCTGATACTGCGTGGTGCAGAACATGGACAGCTTAAAATGTGCGCTTCTTTTCTTTCTTAAGACATAAATTATTTTGCTGCCAGTTTTGCTGAACCCATTTTTTATTCCAGCAAAGAGTATAACTAGTTCCCCATGAAATACTACGATAACGCACAAGTCACGCCTTCTGGGCATAAAACGAGATTCTTATTATCAACGATTTCTGCTACACTCAGAACCCAGAATACAGAATTTAGTTTAGTTCTTATTTGGAGCAATTGCTCTCTCTTGTGGTTGCATGTTGCAATAGTATCCCACATTTTTTATTATTATACATTATCAGTGTATTAAGTAATTTAATACATAGTTTGTGTTTATGTTCAGATTCTAAGGTCCAGATATTTCAAAGAGCTCACCTTTACAAGTCCATGTAGAGATTGATATTTTTGAAAATTTCCACAGAAAGTCGAATTGCTTCACATGTTAATTGCAGAATCATATAATTTATACTGTTTAATCTGTTTTATATTATCATTAATTCGAATGTTTAATACTTACCTGTGAGCGTGAAACCACCAATACTAGGTGCAAAAACTTAATATTATGTATTTTTATTCTTTCCTTTTCCTACCTCAGTATAAAATATAACCACAGTACCCTCTAGTGGGCTTCTTCCGAAATTACTTGACATAATAACACCATTCCGTTGCTCCCTTGCGCTAAACGTAACGCGTTACAATGTTACACATAACACTATGCAAACAGCGCATACTAAATAACAAAAATATATATATAATTTCAATATCAAAGATTGAGAAAAATGGCACATTTAGCTATTATGTTGTGTTGGTATTAATAACTTTAAATATTTACAGTTTTGCCGCTGATCTCAATAGTCAATGCCGGTGATAACCTGCCTGATTTGATGAAAATAAGGTTGTTGTTGTTTTTTGTGTGTGTGTGTTGCTCTTTGTAATGACGGATGTTATTTTACATAATGACACAGTGACACGATCGAGCGTCTCACTTAAATGACTGTTTGTTAACAAATTTGTGGAGAGAAAATATTTGCAGGACTAAGCTAACCACAGCTCAGTAGAGCAATAGCGAGCACAGTTTGCATGCTGTTCCACACTCAAACAACCAATTATCAAGGGCTATAGTCGTGCGGGTTTCACAAGCAATGGGCTTCCACCGTGACCACCTGAACCTCTGGCCCCAAACCAAACCAGCCAATGAAAGCAGGGCATAGAGAGTTTGCGGTGAAAGCAATGTAAATGGTATAATCTCAAATAAAACCTTGGTAAACAGACTTGAAACGTCTCTCCCCTCCTTCGCTCACACCAGAGTAACGTCTCCATCCCACCTGAGCAACCCCCTAGACACAAGTGGGAAATCAGCACGCATGCCACTCCACTACCCCCTAAACAACCCGCAGCAGTGTTAAATATATCACACAGCATCACCTTCTTAAACAGTATCCCGAGGTACCAATCTGGTAGGCAAACATCCCCTCACCTTCTCTCCTTGCACCTGTTTCCCCATCTCTGGCACCACAATAATCACATTTTAAGTCATGTGTTATAAAGCAGTCCTAATTTAACTTAAAAAACAAGAAATCATTATATAATTCCAGATTATATATAATACGTATAAACTGTCACTTTGAGGTTCATTGGTAAGGATGGTTAGGTAATGCAAACCATGCAGAAATTCAAAATAAAGACCTAGGCCTTGTTAATAAGTCAGGAATAGAATTGTTTATTGCACCAGTTAGGAGAAAATATAAATGTCTCTGATTGCAATCTACTCAATTATCAAGAAGTGGAAGGTGCATTGTTCCATCCAGACTCTTCCTAGATCGGGCCACTCCTCTATACCGGTAAGGGATGCTACTGTAACCATAACAACAACCTCCAAAGAGCTTCAGAGATGGAAGAAAATGTGTATAAGTCACTAAAATCCCAAACCCTCCGCAAAACTGACCTGTATGGCAGGGGAACGAGAAGGAAGCCATTTCTGGGAAGAAAATAAAAACATTTTTAGAGTTGGCATGGAGTTTAAAAACAAATCATCTGCTTTGGGGTCAGACGACACAAAATCGCGCTAAACGTTAAGCCTTACATTTTGCACTGACCCGACACAGCCAGTCCCCCAGTTCAGCCAGTGGCAGTGTTAGGCTTCTCATCAGCAGGGGCTGGACCTAGTCACACAAATCCACAATTTAACACAAAACATGATGAAAATATACCACATGTATATTTATACATTTAGACGTATCGTTTTTATTTTATTTATAACAGGCCTTGAATCGGATCGGTAATCACAGACAACCTCTGCTGTGTCTCAGGGATATACCTGAGATGTCTTAGAAGTCTTCAGTAAACAGCACGGCCTTATCAGCAATATTGGTTTCTGTTGTCTAAGGATTTTTGTCATTTGCAGAGCTTTCATTGCACAAAAATGAGACGGAAGCAAACCCCGTTCTCAGTACGCTTGTCTCCTTAAAGTATTGGGATCATAGAATGTCCTGATTGTTTGACGACTTTTTCTTGCCATTTACATCTCATTTTTGGTCAAGGACTTATAAAATAATATCCCATATATGACTTTGTGGGTTTAAACTAGCTACAGCAGGTTTTTCATTCCAGCATTTGTAAACCAGCCAATGCAACAGCCAATGCTGTTGAACGGTTTACAATGGGTACAGTTGACGCCTGAGTGGACATGTGTTTTACATTCAGCGTACAGCTGACAAAGCTCTGTAATCCTGCGAATCTTACGTCTGCGCTCACTTCCCTTCCCCAAGTCAGCAGGCTTCCGTTGCGCCCACGCAATGCGCCAAACCCACTCTGGGCTTTTAAACTGTTTTTACTTTCCCACCATATGGCTGACAATATGGCCTGCCCTACACCTTAGCATCGCTTGTCAGTGATTAGCGAAATACCTGTGAGAGGAACGGAGGAGGGGAGCAGCACACACAATATCGCGCTGCATCTGTGTACTCGGTGGCCCGTGACAGGATGCCACTGCCCTGTTTCCGCATGAGCCATCTCATAATTACCTCCCCCTCTCCTCTGATCACCGCCCTATCAACTGCCTAATCACGGGCTGCGCTTCACCCATAGCCAAAAATATACAAAATCTAATGGACCGGATGCTTGGCTCTTTGTAAAACTGATGTCAGATTACATTCCCCCTCACACAAAAGAAAGAGAAAGAGAAAAAAAAAAAACCTAGGTTTATCTTCTCTTATGCGTATATGAACTTCATGCTGTCATCATTCAATAGAAATGTCTAATCAGAGTTTATTATTTATAATAATAATGATAACAATGGTACTTTTCATTGTTTATAAGGTTCATAGGAAACGGAAGATTTAATGCAGTCTGGGGTTTTCATGTTCCGCATGAAATAGTGGAACACACTGCTTTAGAACCAGCACCCTGGAACGTTTAGTGATACTTGCTTGACTCTGAGCAGAGGTTCTACCCTTTGGATGTCTGCTCTCAGAGTGGGGACATAGGACCTCATCATGGAATAAAACACAACCCTGCTGTCTTTTCACTTAGGACAGGGTGTCAAGGTCGTTGTCAAGGTTTCCGTCAAGGTCGCCATGGGGAACAGGGAAGAGGGAAGATAGATTGCGAGCTGGGTGTGGGTTGCAGGTATCCCTATTAGGGGGGAAAATAATTGTTGATTCAAATTTAATGTTGCACACACCCTCTAGCTAATTCCTGATCAATACCGAATCCGCTTCCATATAAATTCCTTAGCTCTTTTTTTCAAATTAAAAAAGAGCAGTGCTTACGGTCATGGCTGCCCTGTTCTATAGCACTACAATTCCCATGAGTCCATCCGGACAATTAACCTATTCGTCAGGTGAGGTTTAACCCCCCTAAAAAAAAAAAAAAAATACAAGGTACCATAGTCAGCACTTATTTCAGCAGCAAATAATCATGTGGGGTATTAACAATATACAGTGGCTGCTGGAAGTCCAACTTAGAATCAACAGATGGCACTATTAAGCCACCAACAGGCCTGTTTAGTTAATAAGCTTTGCTCAAATTAGGCCCAGTAGATGTTGACTAAATACATCCTTAGATTGATACATTTCCCCGAACCCTCTCCGCATTTTATTAAATGTACAAAAGTCATTCTCTTTCAAGAGAGTGTGGTTTCCGAACAGATTTGTTTGTCCAAAAACATTGCAGCCCACGTTTTATGGTGAAATAGGTGAGATTATAAATTCGGTCAAACCTGGAAACATAAAAAATAAACATTTTTACTTTAACACTTTAGCGCCAGTAAACTGTAAATGTACATTTCAAGCAAAAGTCAATTGAATGAAAATGTTTTAAGTAAACTGCAGTCCATAGGCAATAGGGAGAGAGGAACAGGACAACAAGCTCGCTTTTGTTCCAGTGACTTTTTGTTAAGGTCCGATATTTATTTTTTATACAACTACTCCCTGTAGGTCTATACAAATTAGGCTAACGTTAGAGATTTGAGTCGCTGTGGACTTTTTCTCTCGTTCTCTCTTGTATGCACGCGCACACGATGCACTTTACTTTTTATTCCTTCAGCAGATGCTCTTATCTAGAGCAGCTTACAGCGAGAGCACACACAGATGATAATGTCTGGACAGCCACTATCATTGGTGCAAAATGCTATTTACTACTGTTTAACTGTTATGTTGCGAACCCAATGAATGATCTCATTAGTGTATATAGGACGCAAACAGGGCAAATGTCTTCACAGTGCTATGAAAGATATTGATGTCGTGATCTAATGTTGTTAATGGATAGTCATACTTAACAGTATGAGTCAGTTTCAGACCAGTAAAACAAGCGCAAGAGATATTCAACGTCATGGAAATGGAAAATGACAGTGAGAAATGGTTAAACTCCTTTACACACCTGAATAGATTTGAATGAATCAAAAACAAATTAAATGTATGTCATAGATTTATTTGAAGGTCATTTATTCAGTGAAACGCTCGGGAGCATGCACAAATTTGAGTACTTCGATTCAGCATCAGGAAAACATTCCGTCCTTTCTTTAAAAAAAAAAAAACATACTAGCTCTTAAGTATATCAATGGAATTATATACAAGTAGCTACATACATTATCGACACACGTGCAATACACTGATAGAGGCATGAGAACCTGTCAGGGTCCAATAAATCTCATAGATGATTCAGGATGAATAGATTCTGAGCACTCAAGATCTACTTTTTTCCCGGAGTTGATACATGGGGAAAAAAGCAATAGATAGTCAATCCCGAAGGACAGCATAATGTAGCACAGTTGAGTATGCGAAAAATAATTACCTTAAAAAAGAATGGTTATTCTGATAATCCAAAGGGGGCTTCCCTTTAGCAGGGCCGTTTCCTTAAGGGACTAACTAGAAGGGAGAAGTGGAGACAGGGCAGGAATTCCTGTCTAGGTTCTTACCTTGTTGTTAGCACTGCACTGGGTCGATTAGCAGTTAAACCGGCGTGCTGGAAAGCTGACCTTCAGTCGCTTTGAAGAGCTGAGCCAGGAGAAACCGGGAGAAGACCAGGAGAAACCGGGAGAAGACCAGGAGAAACCGGGAAAAGACCGGGACCGTTTGCGCAAAAGCCACGATCCGGATTCGAACCTGTAGATATGTAACGTAGAGCTATTTGTGAGGCCCTCTGACCTGCACTTCAGCCAAAGTTTTGTCTCTGGACCTGTGTCTGAGCCCGTTATAAATTTAAACTGTGCATTAGCCGTGACACCTTTTCCGACATCCCTCTGGATGTAGATTGAGGGACATTTGATGTTAAATAGGGAGCTGTTCTTGAACGATTATGGTTTCTACCTATGTAAAATTGAGTCTTTTCAGTGTTTTTCAGAGCGACTGTATTACCTTCTTAAGATAGCATTTCTCCACCCTCACCGAGCTAGACTGGTAAAGACCCTGTTTTGGCTGTCTTTGCATTTCCAGAGTAACGGAGTCCAGCGGGAGATTAGAAGGGGCGCTGCTCCGCTTTGAACCCTGCACCTCTTGTTTACCAGGCAAGCACTTTTACCAAGCAAGCCACGGGACCCATGGCAAGTCGAAGGCTTTACGCTGAGACGACGTTGCATTTCAGCCGGTTTCTCAATCCAGATACCGCCTAAGGCAATTGCTTCCTTCTCATCTGCAGTTTTAGAAGCGCTTTCATAAGATTGCCAGAATACAATTTCTGCATGTTTTGTTCTGAAAGTAAAGCTTCTCACAGCCTCCGGTCCCACAGCCATTGGATAAATGCTCCCAGATTTACTCAGCAAAACACATAATGATCTCTGTAATATTAATGAGGCCCCTGCTTCTTCTCCCCACTACTTTCCAATGGTCTCTACGGTGCAGCCGGTTAGGACATCTGGCTGATAACCCGTTTGTTGGAGCCCGGGTTGGAGGCTGCAGCGTCTTCTTCTTTAAAAGTGCCTTCTTCCACCTTTACCCCATTCCAGCTCTCTGTTGCAGAAGCCTTGTTTCAATACTTCAGCTTAAAAATGTAAAACATGCCATGCAATTTTAGGCTTCCGTGGATGTCCAGTAATGAAGTGCAAACTGCTTATAAGTATTGCAGTTATAGTGAGCGGCGGCTTTTACCGATCAAAAACAGAATGGAAAAAATAACCATTCCCCAACCGTTTAAACACTTTTGCATTTACTTTATAATGAATTATAGTTTTTTTTTAGCTTGCGCATGTTATATGTCAGTGAATCAAGTACAGTTGTGCAAAATAAATATCAATTTACGGAAAGAAATCGAAGGTATTGCTGCGTGATGCTATGGTAGAAACTGCTTGTTTATAGTGGATTAAAACTGAATAAAAAATGTTTCTAAAGCATAGGCCGTATTTCCATTACATTAAATCACAACCGCAGACAGTGAACGCTTATAGTCGTAGATGGATGTGACCGTTATATGTGGACTGTGCTATGTACATGCATGAAATAAACAGTTTTGTTTCATTTTTTGTTTATACTAAACTGCAGTAAGGAGAAAAGCAAGTACTAAGTACCCAACACTTGCTGTAAAAATAAAGAAATAACAAAGAAACAACAATCTAATCAGCAAGCCCTGTAAAGATCATAAAAGGCTGTTGAAACAGCTGGTCCTTTTTACAGAAAGCTTAAACAGAAAAACTTCACGTTCATTAGATCAAATGTGAACTTAAAAGATGATAAATATTTATTTATTTATTTAGTTTTTTTTTTAAATATATAACTGCAGAAGGGCTTACATTTGCATCTGACAACAGATTACTGTTTATGGCTTCAAGTCAGGAAAGTCGTAATCGCATTCGTTTACTCTGTTCAAAGAGTAAACTACTGTCACTGGAGGTTGAATCCTCAGATGGTAATCATAACGTATCTGTATCCATTAGAGACAGATAACAGTTAGGATTTTGGCCACTGGTTCTTGCAAGCAGATTGCAGTGCAGGCTGGATCGTTACTTAAATTGTTAAACTAAATTACCGGGGGAAAGCAACAGATTCCATCTGAAAAAATACCCAGGGAGTAAATTCTTGGGAAAAGGAACCAAATGTCTCTTTATATAATTAAAACAACAAATAAATAAAACAACATGTTCAATGCTCTGGTAACTGTTTTAGGTTCTAAGTTCTATAACCCTAGAACTCGGTTTTAAGGACCTCAAAAGCCAGATTTATGGCTGTTTAATAACTGTTTAACGGAATGTCATGGCAACAAACGCAATGTAGTGAAAACAAGTGACACACTGTGCTTCAGATTAAAAGCTTCATTTGAACCACGGCAAAACTAAACACAACGAAAATAATCCGCTATGCCTTTCGACAAATTTGAAGTCAGTAAAATATGTTCCTGCGACCGAGGTTTGGTCAGGTGATCCCATACGCCTGTCTCCACTCATACGTGATGGGACTTCGAGAGGTGAAGAAAACTGTTTTACTCTTTTTGCGACCTCTGTCACAGGGACTTTGATTTGGCCTTGCCCATAATTTAAAATAAAAATTAAAAATAGAACATTTTTATTATTTTAGGAAGACAAAAAATGTGTGTGTGTGTATGTCATATATATTTAGTGTAATAAATTATAATATCACATTTTAAAATGCAGTTCAATATATAATGTAGGCAGGAGAGAAACAAACAAGTAGGCCTTCTCCACGTACAGTCTCAGTATTAAATTAGCAATTCAGCTCCTGCTCCAAACAAAATGCGGCATGTCTACTGCTGATGTGAAATGAATTAAATTTGGCTTCCCTACAAGGATTATTTTAATAAAATAACAAAGCATTATAAATTTTTATCAATTAAATACCGTCTTCAGATCTAGCTGGGGTAATTTTAATCAATTTAAAGAAGTCATATTGTATTAAAGTTATATTAGGGGACAATTTAGTTATAAAACACATCAAGACACTGACCGGCACTGAAGTTCTGATTCCTGTAAAATGCAAGCAAAACCTGTGAGTCATATTTGTAATTTATTTATGTTGTTTTTTTCTGTCTCTTCAAATTTACTAAATTTAAAATAAGGCACGTCCTTTAATTTGAGATCTGAAAATGTTTTAGCTTTGAAAATGGGCTACATTCTTTATATCAATATATATTCTTAGGACACCGAAGTAGTATGAAGTGTCTACTGTGTGTTTGTTCTTTTGTTTTAGTTATAAAATGCCTAGATTTGCAGATGTATTCAGCTTTATACACACGCAAACAACACAGACTTACACACACATACCATTTATTGCTGTTTCATTCTTGGTGTCTCCAATTTTAAGTTTTTTCTTTCTTTAGTTTTTATTTAACGAAATATAATTATTTATTTAATTATTAGGGTACAGGGTTGCCAGGTACATCCCTTTACAAGACAAGTGTATCCCGCGAGTGGGTGGGCTGAGCATAGTCTAGCTGCAGGTTGAGCGTACTGTTGTGATGGTGAGGGCGGCCACCAACTGGACGAACCAGCAAAGAGCAGATGGAGGTTTTGTCAGGTGTCTGTGACCCTCTTTCCAGATATGCCTTTTCATATTTTTTTGTTTTATTTGCGTTTTTTTTCTATTCTGTTTAGTTTGTGAACACATAAATGTGCAGTCATATTCACAAAATAAAAACAAAAAAACTCACCCGCAAAATAGCATTTTTCTTTTGACTAGCGGCAATCAAGAACAAAACTTAATGGCCGGCAATGTCGTTATACTGTAGTCTAATGCATTGTATACGTTATTGTTACTGCACCAGAAGCAGAAAATTACATTCACGTTAGTGCTAACACAATTTCAGTGTGTTTCACTTTCAATATCACGTGATCGATTTTTAGTTGCAAAGCAAAACCTTGCACATCATACTGCTCTGATTGCTTCTCCATGACCCACCGTTTTAAGAACATTGTTCTAGTAGCACTTTCTGAAATCAGAGAAATCCAGGCTAGTCAACTTTTCGATTATTTTAACTTCTTTCGTTTTTGTGCTTTGCTACGATACATGTGCTTCATTTTGCTGGCTTTTTTTTTTACCTTCTGCAAATAGAAAGACATGCAGACAGGATGTTTGTGGTCTACGAGAGCAAATGTCAGTAATTTTGCATTGTCTGAGAAAATAAGCATGCTTTTGCAGCATGCCGTTCAGGCTGCAATGTAACACAGCTACAGGGCAGCAGGGGACATCTTAGCCCTGTGGGGCCCGAGCAATCGCATGGTTTGCTTGTTGGGAAGCCAAGCCCCTTGTCTGCGATCTTCAGCTTTGGGTTTCACTGATCTTCGTTTAGCACATGAATTAGCCCAGCGTAATGCGGGGTTAAGTACGGTGGAAGTGATGTAAATTCTGCTCTGTGGAATCATTCCTTCCAAAAAATATTTAAGGGGGAATCAGGGCAATTAATACCGTACAGTTCCAAGCCCACTTTACATGGTCACACCAAGTTCACACTTTGTGAATGCCTGAAGGGGTTGGTTTACATTGTCCCATTTGTATAGTTTAAGGCAGAATAATCTTTGCCATCTGCTGGCTATGCCTCCGTAGAAGACTTGTGTAGTTTGTGTAGTTTCACATCAGATTCCCATCACTGATGGTGCAATTCAGCAAGTTTTGGAAATAAATAGAGATTCACATCTTTCCCTTCTCACGTTGCATTGTTACAGCTGAAGGCAGGACATGTTGGCATTTTTCTGCCCAAAAAAATGTGAAAACTGGAATTCAATCAAGTGACCCACAAACGTAACAAAAGGGGAAGGGGGGAATAAATAAACCACTTTAACTGTCTCTGTGGATAAATTACACACTTTAGGATGGGGTGGTAATTTTGGACTATTTGCGTTGCTGGTCCCCAATTTTAAATTGGCAGTGACTTTGAATGGGTGGAAACCTTCCATTTGCCTGTGGATGCTTATTCTGCAGCCAACAGATTAATGCACATGCTTCACACATTCTCACAAGCATATGTTCTTCCGGAAAAGAGATTCCGTTTTTGATATAACAGCTATATCCATCTTTTAATAACAGCTCAAACAAGCTAAATATTGTAAATGGTTAAATAGCACTGCACAGAGCCACGTTGAAATGTTCGTTAACGTAAAAAGTTTACAAAGCTCACCTGTGAGTCCAAAGGGTGGGTTGAGAAAAAAAAAAAGGTTCAAACGTTGATTTATTGGTTACAGTCTGCATTTTATTACAGCGACTCCTAGATTGTTTGCCATTGCACCGGTCAAGTTTCTGAAAAGCATTCTCAATATGATAACTACACAGAATAATAAAAAATATATATAATAACAAAATACCTGAGTGTTTTTTTGATTTTTTCTCCATAAACAAAAGCAACAGTTTTAACTTTTTTTTCAGTGACCCAGTGTGCGGTAGCTGCCACACAACAGAAACACTTGGGTGGTCACAGCTCCTTTAGGCTAGGGAGGAAAATGCAAAAGTTTCTACTTTTAAATCTTAGATTCATGGACAATAAGTTCAACTTCATTTACTGTAGAATTTATAGCAGTGTTGTTTTTTTTATTATAATGCTGGAGTTTCTGCCCAAAGGTCATAAAATAAATTGCTCAAAAATGATCCCAGCAAGTGTCCCATTATCTTACACTGCTGGGAACTTTTTCTTATTTATTTGTAGTTTATTTTTAATATAACCCAGAGTGACCTTCTTTCATTATTGCTTGATTGACCTAGTTAATATTCCGCACACAGTGTTCCGCTTTTATTTCTATCCTAATATTTTCTTACAAAGTCATATGGTTCCAGATGTATTTGTTCACATCGCCATCTGTTGAGCAGTTGGCGACAGCCTCAATCCTTGGCATCTTTGGTTCCCTGGAGACATTTAGTCTATTGACCAGCTCTGTTTGGAAATGCTATTGTTTAAATTAATCTCTCTCTTATGTTCATCAATCTGCACAACGTAATTAACCCCCCCTACCCCCACAAAGGAAAAAAGT
Source organism: Hiodon alosoides (assembly GCA_025775065.1). Taxonomy (NCBI): domain Eukaryota; kingdom Metazoa; phylum Chordata; class Actinopteri; order Hiodontiformes; family Hiodontidae; genus Hiodon; species Hiodon alosoides. Next base: position 1,587 of record JAOYSI010000219.1, on the reverse strand, counting down.
AGAGAAACCCAAACACAACGGCACAGGAATGTGCTTCACTTTGCCTTTATGTCCGAATCGAAAGCGACTGTATCCTGTATCAGTATCTAAATGGCCACAATTATATTTTTGGTGTCTTTGTGTTCTCCAGGTGACTGATTTTGAATTTCTTGCCTGTCCAGTAATTTCATTTTTATGGAACAAATCTATTTCCCCCAATGCACAAACAATATTAAGTATTTTTTTTTCTCTTAATATATACTTGTTTTTAAATGTATTTTAAATGTGTGTTCACCGAGTTTACTGTCGAACTGGGGGAGTTTTTTTAGGAATAGTTCAAGTCATAAATCCTCTCTGGGGGATTTATTTAACTAACGGGAGACCTCATAAATGGGGATTCTCATCATTTTCATCAGGAACTCTGCCATTGTTTTCTGACATCCAATCCACATTTCAAAAGTATTTAACAAGCAGAAGCACAGCAGAAAAATTCTAATGTTTTTTCGAAATTTACCCTAGGGCTGGCAACAAATCAAAACTTTGACAACCTGTTAATCGCATTTAATAAAATTGTATGTAACAGTGTTTTTTTTTGTAAGTACCTTATTTATTCTACTCACAAAAAGAAAAAAATCTATTAAATAGTTCTAAAAGAGTGCAAATTCGCAGGTTGCCATTTTGTCTCTGCAATGGTTAGAAATATACATAGTGCTTCTTCCTGGATATATAACTATTGCCACTACAGACAGTGAGTCAGGTGGTTGTGGCTTGCTATATAAAGCATGCACTGTGGTATTCTGTTACTGCTTGATTGAACATTAGAACAGGCAGAACGAGTGACCTAAGTTACATCAAGCTTGGTGTGATCATCAGTGGCAGGAGCGCCCCTTCCAGTTCCAGTTCCAGTTCCTCCAGGGCGTTTCACCCACAGCATTGCGTAGGCTGGTCGTGGTGGTGAAATGGTGTGGGGAGGTTTTCAAGGCACATGTTAAGTCCCTTGATATCAACCGTGCAACTTTAGAACGCCACACATCTGAAGCTACAGTTCATGGCTCACATTCATGGCTACAGTTTATCCTTCGTCACGTGGATGCTTCCAGCAGGATAATGTGGAGTGTGACAGAGCACGTATTGTCTCGGAAAGGTTCCAGGAACACGACAGCGGGTTCGGTTTACTCAAGTGGCCTGTGCAGTCCCCAGACCTCAACCCAATAGAGCATCTTTGGAGTGAGATGGAACGGGCTGTTCTCTGCATAAATGTACCACCATGCAATCTGCAACCCTGCATCCCTGTGGAACGTTTCGGACACCATGTAGAATACATGGACCAAATAATTCAGGCTGTTCTGCAGGCAAGGGGGTGTCTGTCCCGTTAATAAATGGGTGCAACTAAAAAACAGGCCAATGAGTGTATATTAGTATATATAATACTGAGAGCATGTACGCTCATCCCAATGCAGGCGCACAGTGCATTTAAACTCCACAGAAGTAGACGGGCAATTTTAGTTTTGTAAAAAAGCAGTTTTTCTGCTGTTACGACCGAGGGTGATTCATTTCAGACATCTCATGCACACATCCTTTTGATTATTTTATGGGGGGGGGGGGGGG
>JAOYSI010000218.1:0-18493 GCA_025775065.1 Hiodon alosoides | reverse complement strand
GATTGTGTTTTTTTGTTTTTGTGTGTGTGTGTTTTTTTTTTTGTTTGTGTTTGTGTGTGTGTGTGTGTGTGTTTGTTTGTGTGTGAGTGTGTGTGTGTGTGTGTGTGTGTGTGTGTGTGTGTGTGTGTGTGTGTGTCTCCGCATGTGTGTGTGTGTGTGTGTGTCCACGTGTGTGTGTGTGTGTGTGTGTTCTGATTATTAAGTAACAGTTGCACGTGATTATATGTCCTTGTTGACTGCTTCCTAATGTCAACCATAATGGTGCTTGGATTAATTCAGAGGTCCGCTCCATATATTAACTTGGGCTGTCACATACGTGACTAGCGGACCAGCATCAAAGAGAAACAGGAGGTTGACAATTTACACACAGGACAAAGTGATCTCACAGGATTTTTCCGGAACAATAGGCAAGGGGCTAGCCCTTAGTGATGGCAGGGGGTATCTGAATGGAGGGGGGTAAACAGCCGGACACCCAGGGTCTTTGCACAGAAGGTAAAAGTGGCCATTTGCTTATGGGTCTGGCCTCCTCCCTCTCCTGTGGGACGGGGACATAAAGATTTTCTCTGGGAACAGGGTGACTCATCGACAAAAGGTAAATGGGCAATAAAACACTTTAGGAAATATAGTGAAATTATACTTCAACAGTGCAAAGCTTTTTCTCCAGAGTCGCCATTCACATTTTATACAGAAGAAACCATCTGGTTGGTCATTATTATTAATGATTTCTTTATGATGTTATATTTAGTGGTTTTTACAACTGAAAATAAATAAAATAAACCTTTCTGTGTATGTCATCATCTAGCATGGTTCACCCTGGTATTTCTGTTTTTTCATCCATAAACGATTGTAGATACGACTCAATTTAGTTCATTGCGAACTTTGGCTTAACCTGGTCTGTTCTCCCTTTCAGCTGAGATACTGGGAGAAGAGTGAGAAAAACGAGATGGCCAGTGTGCTGAGGACTGTGGGAAACGAGACTTCAGTCGTTGTCCGAGGGCTGAGGGGAACCAGCGTCTATTACGTGACAGTGCGAGCGTACAACACGGCCGGGGTCGGGCCGCCAAGCCCTGCTGTCAACGTCACCACCAAGAAACCCCGTGAGTCGCTGTGCTTAAAATCGCCAAAACCAGACACCAGGCGTCGCCCTCCTGTGTCTGACCGAAGGCAGCCAATTGTCCTCAGGCCGCTGTCACCCCCTAGTGTTGATAAGAGGAAGCTACCTGCGGGAATTCTTTTTCACTTTTTAATTGTTTGTGTGTGTGCGTGTGCGTGTGCGTGTGCGTGTGCGTGTGCGTGCGCGTGTGCGTGCGCGTGTGCTATGCGTTCCCCAGCTCCAAGCCAGGCTCCTGTGAAGGTCAGGTGGAACGCTTCAAACTCCAAGATCGTACTGAACTGGGAACAGGTGAAAGCCTTGGAAAATGAATCAGAAGTCACTGGATACAAAGTAAGGAGGGGCGGATTTGGGGTACGGCTGTTGGTTTCATGCATTTAGACCACAGACTCGCAAGCGTTTAGACGACCGCAGACCGGCCCGAGGCGCTTTCGTTAGCGACCTCTCCCTGTCTCCCAAGGTGCTGTATCGGCGAAACCGACAGGGCAGACCCAGCGTAATGGAGACCAACACCACCTCAGTGGAGCTCTCGCTGCCCGTGGACGAGGAGTACATCGTTCAGATCAAGCCGGTCGGCGAGGGAGGCGAGGGGAGCAGCAGTGGACAGATCACCATCCCCAGGATATCAGGTCAGTCCAGGCCGGCCTCGGACGCCCTTCTGTGGATCAGACTTCTGCTCATCAGTAGCTCACTACTCCCCTCTGTTGGCCACTTTGAGAAGTTCCACACAACCAGTCCCTCTCACGCTTTAAGTTTGTTCACTATTTAAATGAGCTAATTGGTTGTACGTGTTTATATATTCGACAGTTAATTTGATGAATTAATTAAGCAATGAATAGGCAAGACTAGCATCCATCCTGCCTCGCATCAGTACGAGACATTACATTTATTCATGACATCAAATTAAAACGAGACGTTACATTTAAACAACACATTAGCACACAATTTGCAATGAATCTAACACTTTAAAAAACATCTAAGAACACTGAGTTGTCGTAGAAAATAGAGGAGAGTAAGAGTTATTATAGAAGTATTCTCTAAAATATCTAATAAAATCCTAATTGATGTATTTTCTTTTCATTAGACTTATTTAAAGGATCTAATGAACTCGTCTCGATTGTGTTTCAGGTCCAAACGCCATTGGTTCAGCTTCCAAAGTCTCCACTCTCTCCGCCCTCAGCACGCTAGCACTGTCTATCACAGCGCGGACTTCTTTATGACGAACGGTCGCCCGGGGGAACTTTGCATTTGATGTGACGGTGACTTAAGAGAGACTAGGAAAAAGACGTCCACGTACCGGTCAGCCTCTCTGGCGTACTTAGGTCCACTACTTAGAAACTTATAGGCAAGAGAAAACAGAAAAACGGAACATATGGTTTAAAATTAGAAGGATTAAAAAAATTAAAAAAAAGGCCCCTCTTCAAATGTTTCATTCCAAAGCGGGCCGTCTGTCGAAGGCTTGGATATGTTGTTACCAAAGCAGCTTTCATAAAAAAAAGGAAGAAAATGTTCTTATATGCATATTTTTTATCAGATGCTGGCCTTTTTACAGATTTCTTTAAGTTTAGCGTAAGATCTGTTCCATTCCAATAATGCTACAAGATACAGGTGCATGTCGACTCCCATTCATCATTTATTCAGTGGGAAAGGGACAGATCTAACCCCTTCAACATCTAAAAGCCATTTCCATCCGATGGTGGAGAGTTCCATGCGTCTAATCATCTTTAAAGCAGCTGGAGTCAAATAGACGGCGTCGCGGTCGACGCGTTTGAAGTCGCCACATGTCGGCACAGCCCGTGTAATGGTCTACTCCTAGATTGTGGGGCAAATGAAATCCTGTGTATTATATGCAGAATATGTGCGACCTGTGGCGCATTTGTCCTCATTTCAAACTTCAAAAGCCGACATGACCGCGTAGCCCTGCCACAAAGCCGTTACTGAGAGACCAGACGAAAGGCCGACGTATTTGGTATTCCAGAACATCACAGGATTTCCCGCGAAAGGCGCCAATCTTTGCTGCTTGATGGAACGTGGAGTGGCGTTTCAGGCAGACGTCTCATCCTTTTCATCTGCCCAGCTAGCTGTGTTTAGTCCAGACCTATGCTTTGCCCAGTGTGTGCCTCATATGTTTGAAATACTCAGGTCTTTTAAGAGCCTTAACTTGTAAAATACATTGAGACCAACAGAAGAAATTCCTTTTTTTTCCTGTTTTTTAATTGCACCATTGTTTAAAAAAAAAACCTGCTTTGCTGTTGAGTGGATCCAAAGGTCCAAAGAAAAGACCTACTGCTTGCTATGCTTATGACAGATGTACTAATGTAGTTGAGAAAGGCGAGTGCTATGCTTCTGCTGACCGTAACTTCCTCTACAGAAACAAGTTGGGAATTGCCATTTTAAAACCGCGCCGGAACAGGTCAGCGTTCTGGAGGTTAGACCATTGGCATGCTTATGGTAGGAATGCTGGCCCAAGCCTTGTGCTTGTCATTTTTGTCTTGTCTTCAAAATATTGCGATTGCTCACTTTAAGAAAAGGAAACATGAATCATCACTAACTGACGCAGAAACTCAGAATTCCTACCCTTCATTCCTATCTAATTATCATGAGATTTGGCATACATGCTTCCGCTTTTTCCAGGCTTCTTATAAGAAGACGTTGAGTCACAAGCAGTGTTTCTGATAGATCAAGAAGTTATTACAACTTGGTCTCCATGTTGATTCCTAATCCTGCGAGATCACCTTGGAATCGGTCGTCCCGGTCGATTTCTAATGCTGCGAGATCACCTTGGAATCAGTCGTCCAGGTCAATTCCTAATCCTCCGAGATCACCTTGGAATCAGTCGTCCAGGTCAATTCCTAATCCTCCGAGATCACCTTGGAATCAGCCGTCCAGGTCGATGTCTAATCCTGCGAGATCGCCTTGGAATCAGTCGCCCAGGTCGATTTCTAATGCTACGAGATCACCAAGGAATCAATTATCTAGTCGATTCCTAACGCTGCGAGATCACCGTGGAATCAGTCATCTAGTTCTAATGCCGGAGTGAGATTTTTCAGCAGTGAATCCAGATCTCTGCAGCTATGTTGATGAACAGTTTAGGCCTATGTCAGTGACGGCCCTCCCAACTTTGGGGGCCGGTTCTGGCTTTGGCACGCCATCAAAGGGGAGAGACGTGTTCTAATGCTAGTTAGCTAGCTATTTCAGATTAGTGAGTAATTCATGTGAATGTCCACAAGGAGCAGAACCAAAGCTCTAATATCTGTGCGTGGACTGCTCACACGCTGCTGGGATTTTGGCACAACAATAAAAATCCCTTCATTGTTCCATGCAGAAGTAAAGGATTATCAAGTTTCTGTATCCTGAGCTTGTGTTGACTTGTTTGGTTACCAATACAAATAAGTACAGCTGTTTTTCTTCTGTTGGTCGGAATATGTTGTCATCATCGTCATCTCAATCCTCATCATCATCAATATTAATTATTATTATTATCGTGTTCATTTATATGCAATGCTTACACCACTGGTCTAGGTTAAGTATAAATACACACACACACACACACACACATACAGCATTAATACGGATTTGACGGGCCGGTCTTGGGGTTTGGGAAGTCACACAAAAAGCATCCCTCAGCGGTACTCTAAAGGGGTCACTTTGAGCAGTCTTTGGGTCCTCGCCACGGACAGCACCGGTGCGTCTGGCCTGGACGTTCAGCTGGGTACACTCCGAGGGACCACTCTGAAACACTGCTGCCGTCGTCTCCTTCCTCTTACCTAGTCTTCTGATGCTGCGTAGTCCTGACGCAGTGCAGTGTGTAGCTTGTGTGATCCAGTGAAACGCGAGGTAGTCTGTAGTACTTACAAAAGGGACATATAGGTTACTGGGGTCTGGTCAAAATCGGTAACGTCGGTAAATGTACAATAAACCGTTTTTTTTTTTTTTATGTATTCTTCAGATACTTTATATTAAAAAGAAAACTTTCTTATGGTCTGACTTGTCTTTCTTATGTAAAAATTCAAACATTTGGTAAATGTTTCACGCTGTTACTAAACGTTCTGCGCGGGCTCATACTGACTGAACAGCTAGCGACCATGCGAAGTATAAACAGAAAAAGGAACTGTCTCTTTTAAACTCTGAGCGCCACGCTTTACTGGTACTATAAATAATCAATTGTATGTGTTTTTTTAATGTTTTTTGTTTATACTAAGTTAATAAATACGGTTAATTAATTTATAAATGGGTGTAATTTATTTAACATGTTGTATAACACTGATAATACCTAATCATTAGCCCATATGTAAGTACAAAATATATATAATTCCTCCGACCCACCTGTCTCCTTAATGTTATCATTTAACTTAAGGTTTGGTTAGAACTACTTACTTTTAAAACCTATCAGGAGTGTGTGTATGCAAGTCTCTTAACGTCTACAGGCATGTATAATTTAGCATTCATTTTGAGTAGAACAACATCAAAAAGACGTGACGTCACGCAGAAAGCATACTCTCCACTTCATTTTGGCGGTAAGTTTCTTCTTCTTGAACATCTGGTTTCCAACGTTTCAGCCACAGTCCACTCACATTTAAATTCAGTTTAGATTCCAACCAAAGTAGCCGTGACACTGTCTGCTTGACGTGGCCTTTGAACCTTTGAGTTTAACCAGACGGAAGGCCACTTCTTGGTGTATTTCTGGAAGTGCCGTTCAGAGACAACACAGTACAGCAGTCTGGTCGACCCCACATGTGTTCACTAGGTTGAACATCTGGAACCAACGGCACCCCTGGATTTGGGACCAGAGTGCTGCGGGTGACTTCTGGGGCCGCTCCCTCCTCTAACCCAGTAAAGGAGAGAGCGTCTCACTCTTTTCACACATCGCTTTGGTGATGTCTCACAGTCTTCTCTGGAGCCATTTGACTGTCCTGGCAACATCATGGGAATACTTACCCATTACTGATTCATCGTAGTCATGGTTTCTGAAATGGAAATATTAACCATCAAAACAAATCGCTAAAGATTAAATCATCCTTGAGTGCTCAAAGTGGATTAAATCTTTTTTAAAGCCTATTCTCCCTCTGAACGGCACACTCACAGAATGCTGACGTACCTGCCTACCTCCTTTAGACAGCATAGCCTGATAATGTGGTGAAGGCTATTTAATGAAAAGTAGAGGTGTACCTAATACAGTGGTCCCTAGGTGTATCTGAAACCAATCTCAGCCACATGGCAGGTTGTTGCTACAGGCAAATTTTTTTGCAATTTTTGTTGCTCGAAATTTTTATCTCTCCCTTGAGTGAAGGATGTAACGGTCAATAAGCAAAATATTATTTCAAATAAAATATATTCCTTTTTATACAACAGTAATAAAACTGAGATCACTTGCGGTCTTTACTTTTATTGACGTGAAAAACAGGACGTGAATGAGTGACTGCTGGGGCAATCCTTATCTTCCTTACCTTCCGAAAGATTCCATTATCTTCAAAGGCTAAGTCAGTGACATGATTCATTCATTCATTCATTCGTGGTGGGAATATTTTCAAAAGTTTGCTCTACTAACCAATGAACAAAATAAAAAAGAAGACAAGATTTTAGACCTTGAAGAGACAGATGGTAGATAATGTCTGGATATTAATTACACATAATAAAAATAAGGAAAACAATGTTTTTACCGTTTCGCTGTTTAGCGTTTGTTATTTTATTACAGATGATTTATGGTTTTAGAATGTTTATTTGCGGTTCCATGTCCCACCCGAGGAATAGATGACGATAACGGGCTACTGTTTTATCACTGATTTTCATGTCATTAATCGTGAATCCATAATCTAAATAAAAGATAACACTCGATTAAGTAAGAAGGCTGATTTTTTAAAAATATAAACCCTCCTCCAGGTAAGGCCACAGCCTCACAACCCCAAATGATAGCATTCCCTAGAAATGAGGGATTAATTGGCTACCCATTATGAATCATAATATTCACAGCAAATCATGTTTACATTTAAAAAAAAAAAAATTACATCAGCTCAGAAGACATTCATTGAAATTACAAACCGATTATTCTGTAGGACATAAATCAGAATAGAACTACTATTTAAAAAAATGCTAGAATCTAGTTGTGGTGAGCAATATAATAGGCAAACATATTAATTGAAAAATTAAGAACAGGTTTACATTTTTTGAAACTATGTTGTGGCTTTAAATTAATAAAACGCAGCACTATTAATAGTATAAATTCCAGGAGATGGCACTATAGTCAACATATTTGTAGTCGGACAGGATTTCTGCGTATTTCCTCTTTTCTTCTTTATCTTCCCTGTTGATACTCTCCATTGTTATTCTTTTGTTTGTCTTTTAATGCACTTCAAAAGATGAATTGAGCTGTATGCGATTAAGAAAATGACTCAAGATGCGGATAAAAGGCAACTTGTTTAAATGCTGCATTCCTAGTTGCGGCCTCTAAAGGAGAGCGTTACAATGACATTTATAAAAATTAAGTGTATAGTTTTGTGAAAATTATTAGCATTAAGATCGGAGACTAACAAGGTTAGCTTGTTTACACTGCCAACTCCTACACACCAAATAGGTGCCTACAAGTCTGCTTGTTCTTGGTGACCTCGGTTTCAAAAACGAGACACGTGCAAACCACATGTCCAGTTCTGTCTGGAATCGTCTGACATTCCGGTTCCACGGGACCAGCAGAGGCTACAGTTCAGCGGAGTGGGTTCTGTTGAACCTGTGAAAGTTAACATCTTAGAAGGCAGATAAGTTGAATCACTAGGAGACATGTATTAATGGATGTAGGTGTTTATTTATTCCACTTAGACTCAATGCAATTACAGCAAACACACACCACCAAGCACTAGGGGGAAATGATGAGCAAAAGGCCGGGATGAATTGAAAAGGGGGGTGTAGGGTGGCTAAGAGAGAGGTCAGTGTTTCTACTTGCCGTGCACAGAGCAATGACAGCCACATTGGGATTCTCTTTCATCTACTGCAATACTTTTTGTTTGTTTGTTTGTTTGTTTGTCTGTCAGACAGCCGTTTAATTTTTAGTTCAAACCCACAGAGTTTTAGCAGCCACAATACATACTTGACATATTAAATATCAACTTAGGTCTCCCTGAACTGTCAGCAATGATACACACTCCTTTGCGGACTACACATGGGACTTGGATATAAAAATAAAATAAAAACATCACGTTTGTGGGGCTTTTTTTAACCGTTTTGTCCGCTCATGGCTGTTAAATCAATGACCACTGCAACACGTCAACACATAGACACGGGGAAAAAAAATGGGAAGTATTATTATTGGACAGGGATCTAACCGTACTGGCTTAGACTGTATCATTACTGACAGACCCATTACTCGGGGCACGGACGCACTTGGACAGTAAAGGACTCCAGTGTCATTCGACCAAAAACATAGAAAGGGTTAAATATGGAGTAAGATAAGGGAATTGTTTTTCACAGAGATTTAAAATATAAAAAAAATACAACTCAACAGCAGGTAGACGAGTCCAGAGGGTCTTCCCTTTCCCTTCCGAGTGCCGGAGAAGACGAGCCCGGAAGCCGGCCCCTATTCAGTGAAAAGCAGGAGCTGTGCCAGTTAGCGCTTTAGAGCGGACTCCAAAGTTATGGGTCATGATAACGAGAGCTTAAACGTCGGAGCTGGGGTTATTGCCACTCTCAGAAAACGATACGTCTCCTTAAAGTCCAATTGTTTTCGCGGCAGAAAGCAAAGCACAGTGTGACCGTCGCGAGTCTGTCGCCCGTTTCGCTGTTTTGAATTCGTGGTCTATGTCATCGTCACACGTACGGCTGTTGTTCAAGTTGCCTGGGTGTTAGCATTTTGCACGCTAATTTATTCACCCTGACTGCCTGACACAGGTAATAGAAGCACAGAATGGGGGGTCTTCTTGCACTTGAGGTTGAATTATAGAAGGGATTTTTCCTATTGGGGAGGGAAAACCCAAAGGTTCATTCACCATTCTTATAAATACAATTCTCAAATTCACACACCACAACTTAAACATAATTCAAATAAAGTTAAAATAAAAATATATGTAAAAAAAACAAAAACATTTCCTCACATTTTGAAACATGTCTAATCAAATGTGTAAAGGTTATAACCGCGTGATTTGAGTCTAATTGTAACCAGACTATATGACTGAAAATGACTGTGACGGAATGGGACATGTATTGTGGGGGAGGACCAGGATGAATGGACACGTTGGGGCTGAGGCAGGTGATTCAGAAAGAGGAACCCAGATCGTTTTCGGATAAAAGACCATTTCAGCGAAACGCACAGAGAGCCAGGGGAGAAATGGTCCCGTTTGGTCTGCGGTTTGCCGGGGCGCGCTGGACCGAGCGGAGTCCCGGCTGGTCGAGGACGCGTTCGTCCGACGCGACCTCCCGCCAGCGTGCTCCGCCCTGTCGCGGCCCAACCCCGGGCATCAACACAGTCCAGCAGTTTGTTCACCCCCATCGTACCGGCAGGCTCACAGCGGGACAGCAAACGCACCCTGCCGTCCCATCGTACGGTGGAGTTCTCCGGCACTCTTCACTCAGCTATTTTACATTTTTTATATCAAACGCATGCAAGGATATAAATCTAAATTTATACCTACAGTTATCTCAATCATCGAGCAAATCGTGGACATAAATCAGAAAAAAAATGTATAACAAGCTGGTAGGTCTGTATGTGAATCTATATGTGAAACTGATAACAGTTGACATTAAACCGGCCATCTACTCAGACCCTACACGTGCCCCCCTCTCTTTCAAAAACCCCTCTTTGAAACTCGGTTCTCAGGCTGTGTGCGTTATGTAAACATGGATCGATGTGATTGGAACTGTTTGGAGAGGCTAACAGATTAGCTAAATGATTAGCCAGCGATTAGACGGTGAGGAGCCTTAAAAAGACGTACTAGCTGGACAGATGTGTCACCAGGGCCTCAGTGGGACTCCCGTTGCGTGGCAGATTTGCAGCCGTTTGATGAAGTCTAGATAATTCATCAGTAAACTGAGGCAATGCGAGGACAAGCAACAATTCATCATTGACATGGGCAGCAAGGCCTACTGGTTTGCCGGGAGTGGTCAAACTTTACTGTGAGAGCCAGCATTCCGCCCGCAGCGTGCCAGACAAAATGCAATATAAACTGGAAATCTAAATCTGAATCAAAGTGCGAGATCCGTTTGGTTTGGTTTCGGGGAGTTAGGGGCGGGGGAGCTGAAAAGATTATTCTCGAGCGGTTCGAGGACGCCGGGCGCCCTGGATCAGTGCACTGCAAGCTGTGGAAGCGGGGTGGGCGGCTCGACGGGCCTCCAGGGGGGTGTCTCACAGGAGGGGCAGAAGAGCGAGAGGATTGGGCTGGAGTGTTTTTGTTCTCTGGGTAACTCTGGGGCAACTGGTTGGGTGTTCCTCTCGCGTGAGCGGCAAACCGCAGGTCGGGTTCGTTGTGGTGTCGGTGTCGGAGGACCCTGAGGCATCGGTGGAGCGGTTCTGGGCCGGGCTTCTCTCCCATCCCCGTTTCCCAGGGTCCTGCTGGTTCGGGTCAGAAGAGATCAGGACTGCTGGGGAGAAAAACACAGGACGCCTCTGTTACACACACCAGTATGCAACCTTGGCTTGGGTAAACAAGTCAGTCTTAAAATTGTTCCACAGTAAACGTGAGTCGTCCAGGGGCAGGATTTCAACTGATTAAAATATTTGGATGCCCACAACAGGATAATATATTCCTCACCATCAGAGTGGAACATTCTACTAGCCCATATTTAGGATGGGGGTTATAAGTGGGCAGATTGCTTTTAAACTGAACGGCTGAACTGATCTGATTTGAAATATAGAAGTCCTTTTCTTCTGTGACTAAAATCAGAAAGCTTTGCTACTCTGTGCACAGCTGCGGCATTTACCATTTTACATAAAGCTCTGTTGTCATTATTTTTATTAGATTTTATATTAGACCATTTTTAGGAGTGCATTAGTTCTGCTTGCTGTTTGGCCACCATTTCCCCCTGTATGTTAGCATCTCGTTCATCACAGCAGCACATATGCGGTCACACACTGCTGGAGACATCGTGCACAATCTACGAACCTCAGATTTCCTGTGTTTCTCCTCGGAGGAAGATTCTGTTTCCCTGACGACAACTGCCTTGGTTACCAGCATGTCAGGGTGCTGCTGCTTGGCCTCCATTATCGCCATGGCAAGTGCCTAATGAAAAACAAGCAGGCACTTCAGCAGATTGACATCAATCTGTCTGCCCAGACAGATATCTGCCCAGACTCACCTCAGTAACACTGACGACAGTGTACTGGCCAGTCAACTTAACGTTTTAATAACATTTTAATGGAGCCTCGGTCTAGCCTCGGGGCGCACGGTAACTGTTATGGCCGACCGGGCTGTGTGGGGACGGCTCACCTGGTCCTGGTCCACATCGTCGTCCCCTGTGATGATGATTCTCTTTTCGATCCTGGTCTCCGAGTAACCCCCTTTCACTGTCTGCAACAGCGCCACAACACACAACGCCATCAGGTGGACAGGAGCTGTCAGCTCTGGAGTGCATTGTCAATTCATCTCAATCATTTCTCATTGTGATAAGATTGATTGAAATGTATTGATTTTTTTGTTCACAAAAACAAATGAAAACTGTACTTCTGTATAGTGATCTGTTTTCTAACGTAACTATTGAATGTATTGAATCTGGACGTACAATTATATCTGTGAAATGAAATAAAATATTTTTTTCACTTGTTACCCCTGCCTTTAATGGCCTCCCAACAAGCATGGAAGACACCAGGCGACAGTCACCTTGGTAACGTGAGTTGTGGTTGCTGAGGTAACATTCTCCGCGGTGACAGGTGGGGTCACTGCAGCCTCTCTGCCGAAACTGCCTCCCTTCACCTGCAGAGGAGCCATCACAGTGAGTGTGATACACCATTAACAACACAGCTGTCGCACCTTGGATCTGCGTCCATTGCCAAGCATGTGAGTACGCATACCTGCTTCACGCGCTCAGACATGTCCCCAAGCACAATGCTGTGACCAACTCACTGGTCTGCGTATGGACCGTACACACTCTCAGACACACAGACACAAACACACACACACCCATAGGCACAATGCTGCTTCTGCTGTGGCAAACTCACTGGTCTGTGTATGGACCGTACACACTCCCAGACACACAGACACAAACACACACACCCATAGGCACAATGCTGCTTCTGCTGTGGCAAACTCTGTTGCTCCTGCCAAGTGTCACTCAAAAGGTATGGCACTTTTTCAAAACACCTGCTCACCTGATCATTCACAGTATGTCTCCGTCACAGGGTTAGAGGAAATCACAGCAAAGAGGGCATACTCACACATTCACACTACCCTTGCACTGATTGTGACTGTTCAACGTGTTTTTTTTCTCCTATAAGCGTAACAGGGAAAAATCCATACACTTGTAGAGGTGTACTGAATTCACATGTATTTCCTTTCTTTAATGATTTTGCCTTTTGGAATATTGCAAGAATGAGTATATTTAACCTGCGATGGACTGGCATCGCCGTTCTGGGTGTACCCTGCCTCACGCACTGTGTCTGCCAGGTTAGGTTCCAGCAGCCTGCCGCCCTGAATTGGATAAGTGGTTACGGAAAATGAACGCATTCATTAATGAGTATATCTGCATTTGTAAATGTGAAGTATAGATATTGGAACTAACTTCCAAACTGTATGTACACTTCCAAACACTTGTTAAGAACCACACCCACGGGAATCTTGCGTCAACTACAAAACCTCTCCAAGTTCCAGAATGTTTGCCGTTTTATAAACTGTTTCGGGGGTGGGCACTCACCGGTGAGCTGATCTCAGTGAGAACAGGATGGGTCTCTTTTCCTCCACTTCCTCCAAGGCCCTGAGAAGGAAGACGAGCATGGGACTGAATTAGTGGAGCTGAACGCAGTGGATCCAGGCAGTCAACACACCACCCCCTCAAAGACACCAGGGGACCACAGAGGGGACCACATCTCCAAATCGGCCCACAGCAGGCGTATGGTGCCAAAACACAGCCAAAATAGAAAAGAAACTGGGCACCCTGTGTGCCTTGTGATTTCATCCCTTCACTTATTTGTTTTACCCTGCTGTGTTGGGCTTCACACACACTTTTCTCTGATTAGCGACGTGCCTCATCACAGGAACAGGGCATTTCAGGAAAATGTAATAAGTCTCTCGCTCTTCTCATCGCATCAGAGGAACAGTAAACCAAACGTACGGGAGGTCGTCAAGATGTCCTGTGATTTCCTTAATCTTTTGGTGTGACTGAATTGGCTGATCATCGGGGTCGTAAAGTGAGGGTTTAAGGGATTATTTTAATTAACATTTCTATTTTTTTGTGTTTTTTTTTTTTATGTACACGTGAGGAATTTTTATTATTATGATTATTTTATTACCAAATATTAAATACATTTCAAAATAATTTTTTGAACACAAGACACAAGCAGAATTACGGGTGCATGACCCTAACTCACCTTGTCAGCCTCCACAGGTTGTGCCACGACGGTGCAGGAGACTTTGGTCACCTGACCGTTGACCTTACTCTCCACCTGTCACGGGAAAAGCGCACACGTTCACGGAACGCCCTGATAATCACAACACGCTCGACCACAGCCTTCAACATCACAGCCTTCTGACGATCCCATCCAATTGCCTACACATATGGCAGAGCCCAGGATTGGTCATTAAATCTTAGCATGACCCCTGCAGACCAGGAGGAGTTCGATGAGTTGCTTCTGTGGATGATTGGAACCCCACGCCCCTCGCTAATGTCCGCTCAACACTCTAACAGCTCTGGACCAAAGCTGCTCCATCACACTTACAACGCTCAACGGTCTGCTTTGTAGGAAAAGTGGAGATACCAAGGATCAAGGCTGGTGATGACAATGGACAGATTAATGACCTGCCTCCCAAGAACATTAAAGACATAACCTTTTTCTGTCGACTGTATTCATATTATATAATGTATCCCGTTATCCTAACAGAGTGAATCAATATAATGTGTTTCAGCGTCATGTTAAAAAAAAACCGCTGTGTTGCTCAGCTAGGTGGCGCTGCACGGACTCTGCACCTGCTCTGGAGTTTCCGCTGCCGTGGCGGTGACCTCTGAGCCGTTGGGTTGTGACTCGGCCTTCGGTTCAGACTTGCGAAACGATTTGGCAGTGGTGATGGCACTGGCGTCTTTCCTGGCAACGGGGGGCTGTGAGGAGAACGCAAACAGGAAGAGTCAGAAACCCGGCGGCCCAGATCTGCCACCCATCCACAAAGCCTTACTGTGCGTCCCGCAACCGAGCCAGAATTCACAGAAATCTGGATCAATGTCCGTCACACAAAGTTGGGCCACAGATCTCCGCAAGTCCAACCATCCATCCAGAATTCATGAGTTTTAAATGCTTTGAACGTTCTGTTCTTTTTGGAATGCTACAGTCTATACATAGCTAATAAAACTAACTGTTTATTACCAGCACAACACTTCACAAATGATCCTTTGACTTAAATTAGTTAGTCCCAAAACAGCAATAGATATCATACATTATTACTATACAAACAATGCTCATAAAATAGGTGTCAGCGAACAGTTGTGGGAATTGTGACAAATCACTGTTTTCCCATTTTCTCTTTTTAATGATGTTATGAGGTATTACTTGCTTTTTCTTCTTTACTGAGCCTAGTCAATACTACTTCAATACTGTGTGATCCTAGGGTATCATCTTAAACTGAACTGATGCACAGAATAAGATAAAGCTTGATCTTTGATGACCCCAATTAACTCTCATCGCCTTAGTTACACATGGCATATTTTCGCTTGATTTGCACACACCAAGTAATCGCTTGATTTACCCTGGAAATGGCCCGCTAAACTTTATTATGATTTATATGGCATGACATGGTATAAAATAAATGACATATTTTTGGCAGTACCTCTGTATATCGCAGGGTCTTTACCCAGAGTTAATCTATATTTTAAATACTGTGGGTGCCGATTCTTAAGAATGAGCTGGGTTACGGGGGGTTCTCCAAGTGATCTCCCACATGTTGCTACATGCAACTCAAAGCTTTACAACTGTGGATGCAATACCAATATGGCTGCTAACGTGGTCTTATTACACATGGCAACGTTACTGTGCGCAGACCAAATTCCAAAAAAGACCAAAAGGCCAAATTCCCTGGCATAAAGCATAATGATGTTCTCTTTTTAATTGTTTAATTGGCCCGGCTTTCTTCCTGGGAAACTGATCACTTTCGCTGTGATTTAGGCTACAGCACCGTAACAAGTGAAGCGTCCAAACTTGTTTAACCCTCCGGACTTTGTGTTGTAAGGTAACGGTTATGAATGCTTTGCAGAAGTTATTGTGCCATTCTCACCATGACAATGAAAAAATAAAAACACAAAAAGCATGAAAAAAAAGGCAATAACAAAATAATAATAAGAATGGGTGTGTAAATAATAATAAAAAGTAAAAAACCTATACAAAGGAACAAAGAAATGAATGGGTAACCTTTAATACCATGAACTAAAAGTTTTGCGTTAGAAAAAGAAATGCCATGCTTCTTCATGAAGAAAAACAACGTCAGATTTGATTGGTCCAACAGAAAAGGGGCGGGATGGTGGGACATTCTTGCCGGAGCATACAGAAAGGACGATCCTGGGCCCAGGGGTGATGGGTGGGGTTTATCTACCTCATGGGGCACCCAGTCTTCAGAGGGGGATTTATCGTGTGTGGCCATGAGCCGGGCCGAGTAGAATCGGGAGGTCTCCTCAAAGTCATCGCGGCCCACCTCCGGCAAGCGGTCTCTCTCGCCAAGCTCCGACATGCCCCGCGAGAACTCCTCCACGCCCGTGTGAAGGTCCATGATGACCGTGAAGTCCACCTCCGCCTCCAGGCTGGACGTGGAGCTGACCGTGATGCTGGAGCACTTGCGCTCGATGCCCAGGTGGGTCTCCTTCATGTAGAGGGTTTCGCGCTCCGGGTCGTCCTCCGAGGCAGAACCGGTCCTCCTCTCCCAGGACTCCCGCTGGACAAGACAGAGTGAACATAGAGAAGGCCGACCCACCACGTCAGGTCAGGTCTCCGACCTGGCGGCCCGCTCCAGAAGCCAGGGAACAAGGGAAGAAAATGAACAACGCAGACAACTGCTCTTCTGGTTAAGATCACCCAAAGCAGTGGCTTCTGGGAAGACTTTGCTTCAGTGCTTTCTTAATATCAGGCTTTTTTTCAACATAATGATCCACAGCACATGCACTAAGGCCGAGAG
Source organism: Hiodon alosoides (assembly GCA_025775065.1). Classification (NCBI taxonomy): domain Eukaryota; kingdom Metazoa; phylum Chordata; class Actinopteri; order Hiodontiformes; family Hiodontidae; genus Hiodon; species Hiodon alosoides. The sequence goes on along the minus strand of JAOYSI010000218.1, from coordinate 2,101 downwards.
GAACGCTATCCCCTGAGACTGTGCCATCTGCTACAAATCCGTGCCGCGTGGCACAAATGAGATGTCACTGAAGACGGTGATGAGATTCAGTAGACAAATGGAATAAGACAGCAATAAACGTCTACAGTACTTTCACGACAAATGGGTTTAACTCATCGTGCAAAAGATATCGTGCAATACTCGTGTGCGTTCCAGTCGGAAGTTACCGATATATTGCTTAACCAATCCCAGGGCTGCTTAGGGTCTCAGACACAACTCGGAAGGTTATCGTGGGCCTCGGTTATTTCAGGTTTGATTGTGTAAATGTCTGCAGCTAAGAAAGGGTAGCTGGTATTGCCGGCGCATGCGAGGAAAAGGCAAAGGGGCGAAGCCACGTCGCCTGAGCACTAGGAAAGGAGTGCGGAGGTACATTCAGGAAGCATGGCTCTGGGGAGGTTGGAGATAGATTAAACGTGACATTATTCACAGAGACAGAGCTCAACTAGCAAGGGAGAGAGAGGATGATGGTGAGGGCGAGGAGGACGAAATGGCGGGTGAGGATGACGACTTAAAATTCATGTAAATGGAAAAACCTGGGCTTCGTCAAGTGGCTCTTCCTGAATGGCGGGAGTGGAGGGGTGTTCCTGCGAAGAGCGAAAGACAGAAAGAAGAGGGGGGAAAAAAACAGAGAAGGAAAGCGGTCCAGAGTTAGCCCGAGCTGCAATGGGGAGAGTGTCGGAGAACCGTACAGGGAGAGTCGGAATCCACCCACGCCCCCCTCAGGAGAACACCATTAACATGTGGCAGCCTACAGCTGCCCCAACTTACCGTCTCCACAATACCCCTGTATAAGACAAGCTAGAGCAGGCCTCATGACCTTAAGTGCCAGTATCAAGCACAGGAAATTGCAAGCATTTTTATTTTATTTTTTTGTCTGTTGCAGATACATCAGAATGCAGGTGCATTCAAGGTGAAAGTTTTTGCTTGGACCAGTCTCATTGGAAGAACAAGAATAGGTTAAAACTGGACAAAGGCACGAGATGAGAAATTCCAGTCTGGAGACTGTCAGGTGGTGGACCCGTGTGAAAATAAAGCCAAGACAAACATCTGCACATCTCCCACGCTGTTTGAAGGGCCACACGACCTGAACTTAAAAACAGGCTTGCGTAACACTGACATAAAAACAGCGTCTGACCCCACTCAGCGAACAACCTGGTCGCACCGCGGACAGGTCTGACAGCAGTGGCCCGTGTTCCCCCGGTAGGCACTAAACAAACTACTCCCAAACAGGCTGCTCAATCCTGGTCGCGGGCGGCTAACACATCACTGCCACTTCCCAAGCCCGTTCCTGTGTGCCTGTGAGCCTCCTCTCAGATGAAAGGAGAGGAATTACCGAAGCTGTCAGATTTCAGCCTCATTTCAAATTCCTTTCATTCAAATCTTCTAACTTCTAATTACTGGAGCGCTGACACTCTGCCTGAGACTTGGTCCAGTTCTAGAATGCTGTTTGCAGTCTATTGCCTTTTTCCTTTTCCAGGAAAACTTTCAAACATTTAGCTTACATCTAATTTATCCCACATATAACATCACCCACAGAGGCTGAATATGGTGTTTAATTTTAACGACTACTGTTGGAAAGAAATTTGTTCCGATTTTTTATAATAAATAAACCAATTTATGGAAACAAACATTTCAATAATTCTGCTTATTTTATGGAAATGCATTTTATTCTTCAGATACAATAATTATTTGTTAGCCTACAATATAGCTAAAATTACTTAGATATAAATATACTGCAATAAGAATCGATGTATTGTCAGGTATATTGTTACTGGCATTTGAACCATACTCATGTGGATGATGATAGTAAGCGGACTTTTATGCCAAGGCCTGCGTTGCAAAAGCATCACGTTCAGCAGAATCGCACCCTGGGCACAAATCAAACCCTGTTAGAAATCCTCCAACATCCTCTGCATGAACAGCTTGCAAACAGCATGGGGAAAAGGAGATCGACAGTCCTTGGCAAGATGCAATAAAACGGGGAGCCTTTCGTTTTCCACGCAGCCCTCCAACCAAGAAGAGACGAGACCCGAGCTGGTTGGGGGGGCTACTGAAAAAGGAA
>JAOYSI010000217.1:0-11969 GCA_025775065.1 Hiodon alosoides | reverse complement strand
GGGAGTGGTCTGGGAGAGGTATGGGAGAGCACTGGGAGAGGTATAGGAGAGTACAGGGAGTGGTCTGGGAGAGGTATAGGAGAGTACAGGGAGTGGTCTGGGAGAGGTATGGGAGAGGTTTGGGAGAGCACTGGGAGAGGACTCACATCATAGAGGATGTCCACCCAGCCTTCCATGGTGATGCACTGGAAAACCGTAAGCACAGCAAAGAGAATGTTGTCAAAGTTGGTGATGCCAAAGTTTGGGCCAAGCCAGTACCCCTGGCACACAACGTTGTTTCCCTCGCAGGTCCTCGCCGGAACTTCCTCGCCGCAGGGGTAGTCTGCCACCTGCTCACCTGCAGAGACAGGACACACAGGGTCAGGTGAGGAGGCAGGAAAAAGTAACATGCGGGCTTTTTTCTCCCCTTTTTCTCAGACTCGGTTCTCTAGGCGCTGATCAATGGATCTCGGCAACTCTAAACACTCCGTACTTCATTTCAAAACAAATTCTGCCCTGTCTGTCTGTAACTCGGTGGGAAAGAAGTATTTTGGGTTTTTTTGTGTTCATGATCTGTAAGCCTCTCTAAAGGATGTGAAAAGCTATCTCTACAGTTTATCCAAAATGATAATTGATGAGATTTACGATTACTGACAAAGCTGTCTGTGTTCTTGACTGCCTTCTCTCATGTCAGATCTTAAAGTTTCATTAACGGGGACCGTGAACAATCTACAACCTCATTATTAGCATAGTTATGATTTATCAAGGCAAATATTTTATACAGTATGTCACATGTTCTGAATATAACTATCCCTTTTTCCTCAGGTAAAGAATAATATCAATGGCATTATGCAAAATAAAAAGCTCAACCTTGGCTTCTGCCAAAAAGTCCTTGCAAAGGCCATTTATACGTTTAGCAGGTGAACGTGTTTCTATTTATTTCATTGAATAGAATTACAATTAGATTCAAATGAACTTCAAAATACTCTCAAACAAATCATAAAACAATAGAACCTGTGCATATTTTATTAGATACCAATAAAAACCTGCATACTTCACTCTGCCATTAAAAGCTACAACTCTTTGCCCAGATTGAGGCAGTGGGTTAAATAGATTTTTTTTTAAAAGGCTTAATTCTAAGAGCTTAATTCTAAGAACCTTAAAAAAGGCATTTCACAGAATTTCCATATTGCTGCTCTGCAGTTTTGTGTCTAAAGAACAGAAAAAAAGGCTCCTATCAGATCAATTCAGGATGAGTCTCAGTTTCTGTAACTCCACCAAACCCACTTCTCTGCCCTACCCTGATGTGTCTAGATTAATCACAGAAGAGGGAACGACAGGTTTTAATACAGATCCAGCTCCTCTCGTCCATACGCTTTGGAGGGTGGCAGCTTCACGAGATGATGCCAGACTGCTGTACCAAAGGTAAACAGCCCACAGCCCGGCACCTCCAAAACTGCACAGCCAGGGACAGTGTTTTCCGATGGAAAAGGCTCAATTTCCCGAGGCCATCACTTCGCCCCTCAAAAGTACCGCATTACAATCACTGTTTCCAGGACTCCAGCAACTGCTGCAATTCAAGTTCGGAAGGCGGGGATTAGAAAGCTGCCTGGTAGCAGACAGGCTCAGAGGGATGCATGTGGGAGGTGAGGCATCATTGTCCCGCATCTACTGATGTCCATTTCTGTCTCACTACTAATGGGCTTTCTTAATCTTTGCCTGCTAAGTCTTTGCACAAAGTCCTCCACTCATCCACTATTCCGCCACTTGTCGTGTGCAGAACACACAACCCGTACGGGAGGTTCAGCATCCACCGGATATGATGCGAATCTGTCCCAACAGCATTGCAAATGCGCAGGTGCCCACAAAGACACAGGGTTTGCTGTTTAGCAGGACACCCCTTCTAACTCCATCCCTCCCATCCCCCGAATGATACTCTACAAGTTGTCAGCAAGTCATAGCAGGCAGCGACACAATCCAGATTCTAACCTGCAATCTATGGATCAGAGTGTGCCATTCTTAATTATGAGGTAGTTGGTGTCTCTGAACGTTTGTTTCATTTACGCATCCAAACAGCAGTTTGGCTAAAATACATTTGACTCTGTCCTTATCTTAATACAAGCTTCTAATTCTATGTGATGGTGCTTAATACAGTTTATTGCATAAAATACCTAATTAAAGCTAACACACACAGAACCTCACATGCCTAAATGAAACAGGTCACAGAAAAAAATAAAATAACCCACATTCTTTGACAACAAACATTCCGTCAAGCAACAGAACAGTGAAACACTAAATCAAACCAGGATTATTTGAACTGTACATACCAGCTCAAGAAAAACACCAAAAGATCCTCATATTTATTAGTGGAGAAAAGTTCTGGAGATGAAGCTCTGGTTTCTGCCTTTTTTTTCATTGAAGTTTTGCAGAGGTGTAAGAGATTGTGGAGAAAATAAGTCTGGTTCAACCAGGGAGCTTGTACCTGTGTCGTTCCTAAAGCAGGTCTCGTGGAACTTTCCCATGTAGAACTCCAACCCTATGATGGCAAACATGACGATAGCGAAGAACAGCAGGAGGCCTATCTGGAGCAGGGGCACCATAGCTTTCATGATGGACTTCAGCACGACCTGGAGGCCTGAGGAAAGACAAAGACCCACAAGAGACACCCATGATCACAGAGCAATGAAGGATCACATTTAGGTAAAAGGTTGTTATTCTTTGATATTGTTGGGCATTCCCTACTACTGTTCTTGGCAATAGTACTGTATGGTTATTAGTCCTTTAACTAAATATTTATTTTTACACCTGTTGTTGTTTAGACATGTCGAATAGAGGAAGTAGTCTGTCAGACGATTTCAGGGACCCGTTTTTTCTATTTTGAAAATTAGATGTGTTTGATGTGATTGAATTTTTCTGGTATCCAATCTTTGTGACAGTCATCTAGTGCACATTAATGCTTGTAGGAGCGCAGATACATAGCTATTTGATGCCTGTGCAATGATAGTGAGGTGATTTTACACTCATTTTAGCTCCCCTGTTGTTTTCATTATATATTTTCCAATTAGGTGATATTATCCCGGGGCATGGAGTGAATTTCCATAGTTACCCAGATGATACTCAGCTGTATTGTCTTTCAATCCAGTCAATCCCTCTACTGGGGCACAATTTGCTGCTTGCTTTGCAGACATACAGTGTTAGTGACACAGAATTTCGGAGGTGCACCACACCAATTAAAAAATACTGATTTATATTAAATAGATCTTAGCAGCCTTTCCTCAGAGTTAAAACTTGAAGCAAGAAATGTAGGGGTAATTTATGACCCTGTTCTGTCATTTGAGTCTCATATTAAGAAAAGTGCAATAAGAATAATGCATGAGAATTGACTATTGAAATGTACTTTTTTGGGATTCCAATTTTTTGGAATCTTGCCTGCAGCTTATTCAGAATGTTGCTGTCAGAATATTAACTAAAACCAGATAAGGTGACATTTTACTCCTGCTTTGACCTCTTAACACTGGCTTCCTGATCAGTTTTTGATTCATTTTAAGATTGCATTTTTAATTCATAAAGCCCTTAATCGATAAGTACCCGGTTATTTCCATAATGAAAATATAAAAATAGGAAGAGGGAGAAAAGCCATTTTCTTAAAACACTCCTAGATTATGGAACGTTCTACCTTTTCTTTTGCCAGAGGAGTCTTACTGTTTCCAAGATTGAAGAAATATTTATATAACAAAGTCTTTATAGTATAGTCCAACTACATTGTTATTATTTAATATAGAAATATTTATTTAATTATTATTGTATTTTATTTATCTTTTAGGCGTGTATTGTTTTCTGTAAAGCACCTTGAGGACTACGATGTAGGATGTTATTTAAACAATAAATAAATCACATATAAATCCCACCCTCTCTCTCTGATACATTTTCCCTGGTTTATTGATCACAAAATGCTATTATAATATAATTAAAACAACCCTTTGCAGTGACCTCAATATTTGCAAAAGCAATATCATCTACTTTTCTATGGAGTTATTATAACCACAAGTATGAACATATGAATTTGTCTCAGAGTGTAGCATTCTATACATAAAACCTACCTGAGTAGAAAGAGAGAAAAATGCCCAAGCAGACATTTTACATGTATACAGACGAGCTTCTCTGTGAAAAAGGTATGTAGAGTTGCACGAAGGACTTCCATCTAAAGGAGCTCATGATTGGCCCAGCGGCTGACACTCACTTGGGATTCCAGACACCAGCTTGAGAGGCCGTAGCACACGTACTGCCCTCAGGGTCCGCAGATCGAAGTCAGCCCCTACGGTGGCCAGAATCCTGGGCGGGCATAAAGAGAACGGGTTAGCCCCTTGGGTTTCTCCATCACTTTCGTCCTGGAGAACCAATGCAATTAGTCAGCCAGGGGGAGGACGATATGAATTTCAAATGGATGCCTTATTGTGCAGAAGAGAAGTCCTGCGGGAGCTAACCATTTGCAAGTAGATTAGTACCATTACTTGTAAGGTTGAACTCTGTGATAGATATTCCCTCTGTGTCACACATTGTATGTACTTGTACTGGTTTAATATGACCAAAACAACAATAAGGTTGAGAGTAATAATTTCATTGCAGTTAATCAATGGCAGGTGGAGGGACTTGGGTCCTTTTTTGCACCACAGATGAATGAGGGAAAAATATGAGCTAAGGCAACCTAACAAGACAAGACAAAGGCTGGTTAGGCCTGGCTAGTAAACACATGACTCCATTGTGCAAAGGCAGGAATTAATCAAAAGGTAGACGCCATCAGTGTCGTTCCTTCATCGTTAGAGCAGCCAATTAGGAAATCCTCATTTAAATTCCCTTTCAGTTGCGAACTTACGCTGATCCAAATCCTGACGTGAGCTATGACGGCAAATGACGGCTCAAGAGAATGAATCATTAAAGTAATTTACGATGGAGCATAGAAGCGAGGGGAAAATCTAAACGAAGCTGGCCTCCCTTGTGGCCGGCATCTGATGGCGCAGTTTAAAAGCATTCCAATTTCCTTCGGGGTGTCTGCATAATCATTGCTCCTTCTGCTTAAAATGCACTCTCCCGCCCATTCGCAGTGATCTGACGTAACTGCACTTTGATTTCAGGGAGGTAAGAGTGGATAAATGAGGGGGGAGAAAGGCTGCATGCATTACCCCACAGCCATCCAGCACTTAAGCCTGCCCAATTAGCAAGCCCTTCTCTTTTTCCTCTGGTCCTCCCCTAGCACATCTAACTCAATGCTACTGCACAAGTAAAGCACTGATGCCTCTGAAGCTGGATTAATGAGTTACTCTGGCACTCCAGCTCATGTTTCTGAAGCGATTCATGATAGCTTATGTTACTGGCGATGCCAAGCCGGAATGACACCACAAGGGCCATGTAAGCCGCTCCTGATGAAGGCACCTTAAAGCGGGGAAAACATGAGCGAGTATTCAATGGACAAGACACCTCCGGAGGGGACGACAGAGCAAACACCTTCCTCAAGCCCCCCTCCGACCACCACCAACGGGCCACAGCTGCAGGCAGCAGGTTGGACAGTATAAGTGGGAAAAGGACGCGCAAGTCCTGCAGTTTCTGCAGCTGTGCCCCCCAATCGTAACTGGAGACTGCCATTGTTTAGCTGCTCCCTAAGCCAAAGTCTGTACTCCAGACCCGACAGAGAAATCTGAGCGTTCCCTCAGGACGAAAACGAAAACACATGCACACCTCATAGCTTTGAATATGCCTCTAGACATCATGTCATACCATTAAAGTACTGGTGAGGCTAATAAGAACTTCTTCACTCAATGCAAGGTTATTTTATTCCCTCCAGCGCCTTTGGTATCCTTTGGCCTGGCACAGACTACTACACAGACTAAAGCAGGGAATTTTGTTCCTGGCAGATTGGTTTCTCTGTGACCTCATCACCGGGGATCTGATAAATTATTACTGGGACTGCACTCCCTCATGTCCCTCATGTAACATGACAGCTTTTAGACAGCTCACATGCAGGGCCAAAACAGGGATCACATTATGATTGTATATCTCACTATAATTGCAAGCTTTGTAAAATCCTAACTGTATGGTTTGCTAAATTAATCCGGTTTACTATGTAAAATAAACTGTTTTATTAGGCAAACCTAAACATGAGTGCCCTCTCTTTTTTACATTGCAGTGGTCAAATGATTTAACTTTTTAAAAAACAGGAAAAAAGTAGAGGTTAGGCATCTAAAACGGAACGCTTGGATACCTGAATGTTCAAATTAACGAATGTTTAGTAGAATTAAAACAGGTTAATTTGGGGCTCTGAGAATTGAAGGACCGGGGGTTTTACACAATTCTCATTCATGCCATTGTCTAGTCCCAAATGGTGTTATCATAATTAATAATTGCGTCATTGTCATTACACAGGAGGTTTCAGATGTTCCATTCAGCTCTCCATTTCCTCAGCGTCTGCTGGGAAATGTAGTGTGCAGTAAGAATGTGACGCACCGTCTGTGTAAATAGCATGCAGAGAGGTTATTCCCACTCTTTACACCATGCAAGCAAACAAATAATAAAATGAAGGAATGAAGGACCTTGCTGACATACTGAGTTTTAAATAGCAAAAGGTGCCTTCTTGAAAGGCCACCCATTTCATTTTATGTTGCATTGTGTCAGGCATTATCTCAATTTCTATAATAATAGGGTAATATGCGTGATATAGGGTAATACATAATTACTCCATAGGGCCCTCACAATAGCTGCCAACCCTTTCCTTCACATTTATGAACCTTAGTTATAGTGTACAATGCCATAAATGCAATATGTAGGCATTAAGAATGTAAGAAGGTTGCACTCCTCAGAAGGGTGAGTGGGGATTACAGTTGAGTAGGATTTGGTAATAGGCTGTAGTCAAAAGATGGCCTTTTCCTTTTCTCCTTTGCCGAGTCCATGCTGGGATCATGTTAATGGGTCGAAAAAGAGCCCATTGCTGTTTTGGAGAGACGCTCAGCATCACTGATGCAAGTGATGGTTGCCACCCAAAAAAAACTCCAGTAAATTTCTTACTCCATCTCACAATGGCACGATTGCATGCAGAAACACTATGAGTGGCACAGGCAATTATCCTTTTTTTTGGTTCACACCTTTTTAGGAATGCAAAGCACAGTGTGAGGCTGGAATCCGCCTGCTTCACACTGATAACATCTACTGTATTCTTATTGCATGGTTCAATTACTGTGACTCAATAAGGACTCTACCTAGCATGACTGTTTTACCTGTCTCGCCCACGGAGTGTGTCATTCATACGCACGCACACACTGCCTAATGTAAAATATATTGAAAAAGCTGTGATCAGACCAGGACAGAGACTTCTTTAAAAAGTTATGAAATTGAGGGTCAAATATGAAGCCTGAATGAATCTCATTCTCTTTCCCAGCCCTGCAGGACCAACAAGCCTTTTTTCTCTCTTGCACAGGCATAAGGATGTTGTGATGAGACCCCGGACAACTCTATTAACTACTCAGTAGTTGTTCATTTAGTTCATACTTTCCATAACTGCTTGTCCAATTTGGAGCCCTGGCAGCCTCTAGGTGTGATTCAGTGTATACCCATGAAACAATGTGGCCCTCATAGATAATTGGAATATATTTTAGGGGAAGCCTGGTCTATTGAAGAGAGACGGACTCCATCTGAAGAGGTTCTCTTCTTTTATCTAAAAACATAGAGAATATTTTGATTGGCCCCAGTTGACAAACTAGAGCACTAGCCATACAGCAGGCATTCAGTCCCACACAATGTCTGCATGCTTCTAAGAATCTTTGACTGGACATTCTACAAATTGTAGATATTGTAATATTAGCGATCCTATTAAGATTGTGTCTGCGCCCTCCGCATGTTATTTTATGACACTAAGGGATTTTTCCAAAAAACCAAATCCTAATTGAATGTAATTGTAGATATTTGAAAAAATCACGCTGTGATAAAAAAAGTCTAAAATTAGGCATGCTGAATATTATATCACTGAGCTCCAAAGCCACTCTTGTGAGAGAACTAATAGCCGACGACAATCTGGATATTATGATATTATGATATTATCAAAAACATGGCTTAAGTTAATAGGACATTTATAGAACTGAAGGAGGCCACCTCAGATGGATTTTCTAACGTCCAAAAACCACACTTTTTCTGGGTTATGATTCTAGGTTTTGTATCAAAATGCAAATTGATTATCTCACAGTAAGTACTCGTAGTAAAAACAAAATTTGTGCCTTTCTAAACCACAGTCTCTAAATATTTATTTTTGGGGATTTGTCGCTGACCCAGAGCCTATGTACTAAAAGAATCAGTCAATAAGACCACTGGAGGTACAGGTGTAATTGAAAGCTAATCTGAAAGCTCCATCCAATGAAGAATAACTCAGTAGCTTCTTGTCAATTGAAATGTTAGATGGCTATAATAATGCCCTTCGTTTTACGTAAGACTCCCACGAATAAGGATATAATAAAGCCTAACAAACTTGCTCCATGGTATTCAGCATTTTTGCCATTTTAAAACTATTGCTAAAATTAAGAAAAACTTACCCATGCTTTTGTGACCTATAGACTAGACTGTAAAAAAACCGTTACAAAAATATGTCCGCATCACACCAGTATTAGCATCACTTCACTGGTTATCCATGGATCATAGGGCTGATTTCCTGATATTACTTCTTGGTTTTAAGGAATTAAATGGTCTTGGGCCTTTGTATTTAAAAGACCTTTTTGTCCATACAATCCCCAGAGACTACATTGCTCACAAGACCCTGGTTATTTCACTGTCCCAAAAGTAGCAAAAATTAATATAGAGCCTCTCTACTATGGAATAGTTTATCAGTCAGGATCAATTTCGATATATAAAACCAGATTTAAAAAAATGATCTGTTCAGTTTGTCTTTAGCCATATTGGGTGCTGAGACAGAGGGTGGAATTTAGCCATAGAATCAGGTGGAAAGAGCTTTCCTTTCTGTTGCCTCTCTATTGGTAGGTCAGCCCCTGTCGATCAGGCTGGGCTCTTAGGAGGCGGGAAAGACTCGGATCACCTTCTTGACTTTATTACCTTCCCTTGAATCCCTTGAATTCCCTTTGTATGTGTGCCATAGTTTATTCCTGCAACATTGTGTCAACTTATGTCCTCACTGATTACTTCATCATTCAGTTTTTTTCTATATGTGTCTACTATTATGCTTTTTTCCATGCCTCTGGCATCAGGGAATCTTCCAGTTTGGCACTGGGTTTTCAGGTTTTATCATTCCCTCTGGAAAATGCAATCTGTTCAGTGCTTTGTTCAATTGATTCCATTTGTAAACAAAATGCTATAACAAATAAAATTTGATTGATTGATTGAGACCGATAGACAGTGCCACACTTTCACAGAGCCAATCTTGCAGCTACCAATCCACCTAATACAAAAGTCTATGGACCGCGGGAGGAAATAGAAACACGTGGAAACATGGGGAAAACTTGCAAACTAGCTGTATAGGAATAGGACAATTGTGAGGCACCCCTAATTACAACGCTAATGGTCCAAAACAGAATACCATTTGATCTCGCTTTCTCTGTGTGCTTGGTCCTATCTATGTGCTTGGTTCTCAGGTTCGATAAACCCAGATGAGCAGGTGTAGCTATTGGTTGGCTGCAAACTATACAGAGCGCAGTTGCACAAATCCTCACCAAAACCAGACAGGGAGTACACATCACACCAGTTTTAAAGTCTCTACACCGATTGCACTTTAATTTTAGAATTGATTTAGAGATTATTTTATTTCTCTATAAGTCACTTAATAATTATGCACCCTACTACATGTCAGAAATGCTTTTAAGGTACGTTCCCAAAAGATTCTTCAAGCCCCCTTAGCTTTTCCAAAGCCCAGGACCAAGACGCATGCAGAGGCAGCTTTGCATTTTTATGCACTCAGCCTCTGGAACAGCCTGACTGAGAAGGCCATTGTGTGGCCATTTCAAAAGAGATCTTAAAACATATCACTTTAACCTTGCTTTTATTTAGGGCACTATTTTAGTTTTTTTAGGCTTCCTGGTCTTTTAGTCCTTGGTCACTCAGTGATTTAGCTAATTGCTTTTATTTGATTTAAGGTTTTAGTTTACCATCAATTAGAGATTGCAGTCCTCACATGTTTCCCAGATTTTACTGTTAGAATCTATATGGCTGCTATATTTCTGTCCTCTGATGCAGGGATACTCCATCCTGGCCCTTGTGGGTCATAGTTTCTGCATGTTAATGAGCTATCTCTCTATTAGCATCTGATTTAAACCTGGAAACACCAGACAAGGTCATTTTAAATCCAAATAATGACTCCAATGAAACAATTTAGAGACGCAGAGGAACACAAACCTGCAGACACTGCGCCCAGCATGGACCAGGATTTAGTATAACTGCCCTGTCTTGTTCTTTTTCTTTTATTGTCTTTCTGCCTTTGTTTGTTTTTACTTTCCGTGAGGCAAAAATGCATGACAATGAGTATGAGATGTGCTATATGAAAAGGGGACTATGGTTTCCATACATTTTTTGTGATTTGATGTGACTGCCATGTGCTGATAGCTACTTTCCATTTTTCTGATGGAAGAATATTTGCGTAACAGTGAAAGTTGTGGATAACTAGTTAGCTAGAAAAGTACACCATGTTTTTTTTTTTGGTAGGTACACCAGTCATGATAAAAATTTAATAGGAAAACTGTTACATGGCAGGGTACATCATAACACTAATAATGCACCGATAATACACAGAGGTTAAAAGATGCCCTTTAATTACTGTTACAGAGACAAAGTTGTGGATAATAAATCTGATGAAGCCAGTGAGCTGTTATCAGGTCTTGTAACAACTGATAATGTAATAACACCTGACAATGTAATATCTTTTTTATTTCTGGAATATGTAATAAAACTGGATTGTATAATGTAATATCTTGCTGGATAATGTAATGAACTTCTTGAATTGATAATGTAATCAGTCAATAGGTTATAACATTATCAGGTGAGTAACATTGTTTTTAATTATTATCAATAATGTAATAACTGACCAAAGCAGTATCATAATGTTTTATTTAATTAGTTTGACGAGTCATTTTTTGCAAGATTCATAGACAAACACAAAGACAGACAAACTGAAGTTTACCTATACCTATATACCTATATAAGTGGGCACTATAATTCTATACCTACCAAAGGGAAACAATGACATTAAACATACTTTTTTTTTCTTCAGATAAAACCAAGTAGTGATCTTGATAAGATTTAGCTAACAATGTCAGGACCTTGACTACAGTCTTTAATCTCATCATATATCCTTAACTCCTGACACTTGAAATTATCTAAACAAAACATGAAGGCAGAGCTTAAGGTAAGTCATTACATTATTCATCAAAATAAATCTCACCTCATAAATTATCCAGAAAACATTACTACGTTATTCGTTCAGCAAGTTTTTTACGTTATCCAGCAAGTTATCACATTTTCCAGTTTTACTATATTATAAATGAAAAAGTAATTACATTATGACAAGTTATTACATTATATCTGTTGTTGCAGGTCTGTATACAGAGTGGACTCCCTGTCTCTGCAGCTGTCATGTCTGTAATCTGCTCTGCTCTGCATGATGCATGTTTGATCTCCTTAAACACGCGCCATGCAGGCCACACGACCTTTAAGATTTCTGTCCTGCTTTTGGCCAGACACACACACACACACACACAGATACACACACACACACACACACACACGCACACACACAAACACGCACACACACACACACACACACACACACACATACACACACACACACACAGACACACACACACACACAGACACACACGCACACACACAAACACGCACACACACAAACACACACATACACACAGACACACACACACACACACAAACACACACACACAGACACACACGCACACACACAAACACGCACACACACAAACACACACACGCACACACTC
>JAOYSI010000216.1:0-18494 GCA_025775065.1 Hiodon alosoides | reverse complement strand
ACACACACATCCACAATATTTAAAAAATTGTGATCAGGGAGGCATATTTTTTAAAATTTGTTATTACAAAATACTGATTAGTTACCCTTGGATATTGTCTGCAACATTAGCTGATAAATTACTCCAAATCAGTGAAACAATCAATGAATGCATTCATATTACTTTTGGAAAACTTTATTTCTCCACAAAGAGTTAAGTGAAATTTTTTTGCTTTGAACAACACTGTTTTCCCTCAGAAAATATTAATTTAATGTGTCCTGCAAAGAAAACACTTTTGACAAAACATTTTTACAAAATAGCTTCTTGAGAAGCTCAGTAGGAGCGCAGACTGAACCCTGAGACCTGCTGTTTGTTGGTTTTAAACAAGCTTGTGTCATTCATTGATTGTGACCGGGAGGATTTCTCAAGGCTTTTAGCAAGCGAGCGCCTCTTGTCTGCCAATATAAAAATGAATTAGAGGTCACCATGCCTCAATTTTTTACTAAAAAAAAACTGGCAGAACCTAGGTTGTGGTTTGTTGTACAATTTTTAAATTGTGATGTTCTCTATAAAAACAGCAAGTTAATGATAAAATTTTTCTACATTGTTTTAAACATCGTTATTGTATAATTACTATATCTTCACAAAAAGCTATTTCTTTTTTGTTTTAACTAACTTTGAAGGCTGTGTCCATAAATTAAATTATTGAATTATATGGACTTTATATGCATGTAATATATGTACAGAATACATGTATTTAATTAAATGGCCACATCATTTCTTGTTGAGGTTGTATACATTTTCATTTTAAACAACCAAAAATACTGGTATGAAGGATCACCGCCAGATGTATTGAAATATATATAACTATTTACTATTTACTAGAACTATTCACTATTATCTTCACAGTATTCGATTTGCATTATTTATTTTAGGTTATATACATTTTTTGACGCTTGTGCTAGAATTATGAAAATTATGACAGACGCTTTTCACAATTTCTAACTGTATATTGTATATCCTATTTGTATTTATACTCAAGTGTTTTGGGACATTTTTGAAGTATCTGTATTTCTGATGTATTTCCACATTCTGAAACTTTCCCCTGGCTGTCCTGCCAGTCTCCTCAACTGGACCCCTCCAACTCATTCAGAACGCTGCAGCCTTTGTGGCCTACAACCAACGGAAGTTAACTTGAGCTACTCCTCTCCTCATCAAACTCTACTGGCTCCCTTTTGCAGCTTGGATCCGCCAGATCGTCACACTCACCCATTAAAAGGAACAACTGGATCAGCTCCTGGCTACTCAACAGTTATCACTCGCATACAAATTGTAGAACGATCAAAAGCTTCCACTGCCTTCAAAAGGAAACTAAAAACTGATCTCTTTCAACTGCACCTCACACCAAAACAAATTCTTAAAGTCTAGCCTAGACTATATATATATTCGTCATACTCATTTTGTTTTAATTGTCTTGATTTGTACATTATCTCCTTAGTAGCGCTTATCTTTGTACATTCCTGCTCCCTATCTAATTTTGCACTTTTACCCTTAAACTTTGCCACTTATGTATGTCGTTCAGGATAAGAGAGTCTGCTTATGACCAAAATGTAAATGTTCAATACTGCTCAAGTCCAGTAACATGAAGTTCCACTCCCAATGGAAAAATATTCAAAATACTCAATCAAGGACAGAATATCAACAAAATTTATAATCAACATAATTCACGGACTCGACTGGAATCAGACGCTGTTTTAAACAGAAGAAAAGAAGAAAAAATTGTCAATACTAACACTTGGCACATTGGGAGCACCAATCTGTTTGGCAATGCTTCGTGTGGACAGGTGTGTCATATACATTTAATCTCCTCATTAAACACTCCTTTCTCTGCAGGGAAGAAATATATGGTGCAAAGCTGATATCCCCCAGGGAAACCACTTGCGAAGGATATGATTGAAAGAGAGAGATTTGCAGAGGGTGAGTGAGGGACCTTACCTGAGGCCCGCTGCGGGGGGGAGGTGCAAGCCTGAAACATGTAAGCGTCAGGGGGGAACTCGTCGTCAGGCTGAACCTCAGGGATGGGGTGGGCGGAGCTGCCGTCGAGCAGGCACGCCCTGGTGGCTGGGGGCGTGGGGCGGAAGGGGCCGGGGGGCAAAGGAGGGGCAGGAGGGAGGGGGCAACCTGGGGGAATGGACAGATAGAAGCAGGGGGCATGAATGACAGTGTGGGACCAGTAGACAAACACACACAGCAATAACATATGCACAGATGACAGTACTTACATACGCAGACTGACACGCAATCGCACACACGTGCATACACACAGGCATGCATGGGGGAAAAGACAAACGGATTGTCAGTCCATTGTAGCAGTAGAATCACTCAACGGCTGAGCCATTAAAAACTAAAAGCTACTAATAAGAATGATCAGTTGCTATGTAATTGTGACAAATTAAAGATAAATATACTTCAAATGCAGGCTTTTAAATAAATTGTTTTCCCCCTACATTTTGTGTAAAAAAAATAAGCATCAAGCTGCAAGATCTTAACAGAAATAACATTTGATTCTACTACATACTTCATCTCACCCTTTTACAATGTTTCTGTTTTGTAGTGAGCCATTCGGGAGAATTGCCATTTTACCACATAGATACCACTTTGAGTACAAAAAATACAAATTACAACACATACTACATAGTAGTACATACAAAAATAGCTAATTTGATGTGAAGTACTTAGTACTTAGTTCCCTCCCCCAAATTCACTGACCACAGCAGAAACATAATAAAGGAAATGCAGATGCCATTAAGTACTTGACATACTTTGAAGCAATAGATTAATACTGTCAGAAATCTCCTTAATATACAAGGGTTTTTATTTTTTATGTTTTTTGGAACTAAAATCTATTACTGGCGCCTTGGATATGCTAGTGAAACGGAATAGGGCAGGATTTAGAAACCAATGTGTGCACTGGAAGTTCTCAGAATATTATTCATTTCTTCATTAGTTCTGCATGTCCGTAATAATATTTATCGTCCAACTAAGGATTAATACCAGTTCTTAGTCTCTTTTTAAATTATGGTACCTTTCCATACAGAGAAAAAAAAAATCCAAAGTCTGATTCATGTGCTAAAAACAATGAGTCAATCTCCTGAGAGGTCTCCGTTGGTAAAGGTGCGCAGGATTGGAGGAAGGTGACCGGGATTGGAGGAGACTAATTGCATGTTATATTATGGTCAATAAATTCCAGGGAAGTCTAAATTTTCCACGCCACCGGACTAATAAACTCCTAGCCAGACTGAGCTCTCTCTTCCATGTGAAATCTTCAAGGGAGTGATTCGCTGCAGTGACCCATAATTCTGTTGATACACCCAAGGAAGCACAGGTACTCTTGCATAGATGTCAACTGGCGCACTATTGTGAACAGAAACCGTCCTCACTGTCCACCTGCACCTCATGAATGTGAGGACAAGGAGAAGAAACAGCTGGAGCCCACTCAGAGAGAAAGTGACAAATTACCCATGTAATGAAAGTAATTCATCATCTCGCATACTCATCTTCCTCTCTCATTAACTCTTTTCATCCCTTCACATACGGACACATTTTGACAGTAACTCTTGCAGTAGAGAAGGTTGGTGAGACGGGGGGGCTGGACACACTACAATAGGAGAGGAAAATTTAGAACGTTAGAGGTTAGGAGCTAAAATCCCAAATTTTAAAAAAATGCTATTACTGGCAGTAGACTTTGGTCACAATCATCTATATGCCAGCCGATTTAATAACGTAAATTTTTTTTTAATCTGTGAGAGAAGACAGACACATTCTTCTGCCCTCTCTTTCCTGTCGTACTGCATAGCTTACACAGGAGGCTTCACCGACAGGTCATGCATCAACGCAAGAAGGGTTGGGGGTAAATCCTTGTTATGCTACAAAGTGGGCCCCCTTGAACTACCGGTGTCGAAATCTGCGCCACAAAAATGATCCGATGCGTTAGGGGACCGACCTGGCTGACCCTGGCCGAAAATGACATGTCACGTTGCACTTTGAAATTAAACACCGCTTGCACTCTCCTCTTCCTCTTTCATGCTTAGCAAAGCTAAAGATTTTTGAATAAAAGGATCACTATTCCTTAAGAAGGATAAGGTAACCTAGTTCTTCGACATGGTTTGAAATAAAAATCATTTACTCCCCGGTCCATCCTCCTATTGTTTAAAGTAGAAACCATAAATGTACAAAATGGTATTAGGTACTGGATTACAAACATGAAAAGACAAAATAAATGTGTTTTACAAGAACTTTTAATCTCAAATTTAATTAAATTATTGCTATATTTCAACACCAATTTATTTGTAACACTTGAATATTACAATTTTACACTAAATGGCTGCTTTGTTTAATGTTTACACATTGAATAAAAAGGTTACACATTTCATGAATATTTTGTACATTTTGTGAATTAAATCTATCATATACCATTAATTGTTTACGATTTTATCGATTTTTTAGCAATTGCTAAAGTTGAATATTTGAATGTAAAATTAGCCGTATCTGTATCTCGTTTAAAAGAGGTTTTTTTTTTTGACAAAAATGGCCCTTAGACACTTTTTTTTCTTGTTCTCCGCTGCATCCGAAACTTGTGTTTAAAATGATGACTTAAACCCTGCAGAATCCCCCAAAGGGAAAATGCAAACTTCCATTCCCATCTCATACCGTTCCTTTCAACAATAGATGCTTGTTGTGTGGTGATCAGGATTTAGAAAAATGTAAAATTCAATGCCATTGTACCAGTAACGCAGGCCAGAAAAAGAGACGTGATTACCATATAAATTACACCCTTGTTTTAGTTATTCTGCACCGTATTGTTATGGATTAAAAAATTTCATCATTAAAAATAAGACAAAACATTGGGAAAAAGACTTTTGTGTGTGTGTGTATAAAAGGGTATGCTCTTCGAGGTAATTTGTAAGCATGAATTCAAGGAGCGTTTAAAAAAAAAAGCTAGACTCAATCAAAAAATGAAGAGTACCTTAGAAGTACGTTTATAAAGACAAAAAAATGAAAATACAACCTGCCACTGCGTATTTATTCTAAAAAACTATTTAGGTCATTTGTTTCAGCCAAGAAACATTGCTTTGATTCAGCTGCTACTTTCAGTAAAATGTGTTTCTTTTGTTCTGTGTTCCCTGCTAGACTGCTGTTATAAAAAGTTGCATTAATCACATATATTCCTGTCACGACAGTGACTGGGAATCTGCACAAAGCATGTAAAAGATACACCATGCTACCCCGTTTGTCCACTTCCAGAAAATACCCAAATGTGGTGGATGTTCTATGGGCTTATTAACCTTCCTCAATGTGGTCTAACTATGTTGGGCAAAACTGACTATTCTAAAACAACCGTGCAATGAAACAGTACTTCATTTGTACCTTAAGTGCATATCGTTCTGTTGATCATAAATCATGGCCTAATTACCACTTGGTTAGATAGTGTCCATAACTAGCAAGCTGACACAGCGTCCTCTATTATTATTCATATCTGATCTGCAGCTATTGAAAGTTTTCATATATGTTATTATATATAATATAAATATTATTTCTAAGTATTTCTGCTCAGATAGTTAATGTATATTATTATCTGCTCTATTATGGATATATTTTCTGCTAAATGAAAATACATTTGAAGTTAAGAAGCTAAGAATCATCAGTTCAATACTTTATTGATAATCAACCAGTACTCAACTCCTGTGTAATTTATTACATTGAATACAGGATTACAGTGAGCAACACATGTTTCTGGTTTTATTTTGGTTAGCTCCTGAGAAACTAAAGCCTCCCAAGGTTCCTCCCCATGAGTGACAGGAGTTATGAACATACTACGCCGGTTATCTGATCCTACCATCCACAACTCTCTCCTATCCAACCATAATGCAAACTACAATTCATTTCTCATTTTATCATTTCAAATGCTTGACCTGAGCTAGTTGTGCCTTCGTTAAATGACTGTATAATCAAAGAGAACCAATTAAAATCGAATTCTTCAAATCCAGTAAGGATTTTACTAGGATCAAATTTATTAACTGAATGTTTATTGGATATTTTAATACTTATATTATTAATGACCATAAAAAACAAAAGCTTTCTTGCCAACAGACTCTCATATTTGCGTCTTTTCAGAGTAAAGAGATTTATAAGTAGATATTAATAAAAATACAGCTGATGTTCCAAGATAATTGGATCACATTGTTTTTAGCCATACGTATTGACGAATAATTTAATTATCATAGAAACTACAAGAATGGTTTATGTAAATTTAAAATCAGCGTCACAAATGGGCAACCTCCTTTCCGCCCTCCTTGTGCTTGCATGACCCTTTAGTTTTTCAAAAAAAAAAATTGGATTTCGAAAAAGTGTTATACTAGAAAAGATATTCGGCTAGCTTTTATAAACGGGGCTGAATTTTTTTTATCACTGAGAGAGCACGTATGTCAGTGTTTCAAAATGATATAGGATCGCTTGGCATGCCATGATATTACACTGCAATGATATTCGTTTTAATAGCACTTTGCAATAGAGCGAAAAGGATGGACAAAAACTGCAAAAAAAGAAATAAAGCCTCTTTTTCCAACGTAAAAACTCAGGCTTACAGAAGAGATCAAGCACATACAGTAATATACAAACATGCTCATTAACACCCCTGTTCCGAGTCCAATTTTGGGGTGACTATCTACTCTAAGAGGCAATCAAACTGGTGATTCGTGGATGACTCATGACAGCTCTGTCACAGTCTCACCTTCCTCATGCAAGCGATTATATAACAAACCATTGGCTGTCTGTCGCTAACAGATTTCTCTTTCTTCTGACAAACTGTTTGCTTTATGTAAAATAAGATGATCTGCCTTTTATCTAGACATGCATGCTTAATGTTTCCTCCTATTTTCAGATGTACCAGCAGAACCCAAGTCAGACTGCCTTTTACCTCACTAACTGCCCCCCCCCCACATAATATTATCAATAATTCCCAAACGCTGGGGAGAATCCCCCAGTTCTTTGTTGCATGCTACACAATAACAAATTAGTGATCACTGTTCTGCAATCGAACTGTTGTTGGAATGGGAATTCAAGATAAATTTCTAGAAATGTTTTTATGTCAATCTTTGAAGATTTAACCCAGGTTTAAACAATTTTAATGCAGGGACTCTATTCTTGTCTTCTGTCACAAAAGAAACTCCATTGCCCTATTTTTGTCTTTCTCTTTTTTTCGCGATTGCTCCCCCCTCTCAATGCCCCAGTCCATCCAAAGTCTTTAGAAGTTTCTCACCCTCTCAGAAGATCAAAGCACAGAGAGAATAAATTCCTTTCCAAATTGATGATGAGAGCAGAGTTTCCCCCTGACTGTATTTATCTTATCAAATCATATTATTTTTTTTGCTTTGTTTTTTCAGATTATATAAATAATCTGCTAAATAAACAGAATGCTTAGCTCCTAACACGGACTTGCTGACCATTAATCAGCCTTCATACACTGGGGTCGAGGAGTGGCACATGCACCTGTTCCACATAAAAAAATAACATACACAAACTGATAGTTTATAGTTAAATTATGAGATGAAAAATTAGAGTACTTTGGCATGTAATTAAATAAAAACTTGTTGTTTGTAGTACAGAATTGTCTTGGTGTCAGCGTTTTCCTGCTTCAAGCCCAGGAGGGCCAGTCAGTTAGTGTCAGGCCCGAAGGCAGAGGCTGGCGCTCAGGCAAGCAAGCATGGCGCGCCTGCAGGATGTGCCCCTCCATGGTGTTCCACATTGCTACCCTCCAGGCATGGCGGGAGCTTGTTAGTAAACCCACTGCACTGTAGCAACCCTGCACAAACACCAGGAAACACATGCACGTAAAATCTCAGACACTTGAGCACACACGCACAGCGTCATTTGCGTGGAAAAATGACATCTTAGCAGCAAACACCTCTGTGTCATTGTCATTGTCATTGACAATTGTCTGCTGCAAAACATAAACTTCCTGTAAATATATAGAAAAATCAGGACCTAATTGAATAAAAGACGTGAATGAGATCTTTAATTACTGCATGACCTAGGGATTGTTAACAGTCTAATAATGAGCATCATTAACTCAAATGTAACCAAAACTCATCACCTGTTTGATTTAATGTCATTGGGAAAACACAAAGGTACACCCCCTGAGTCTGTGATCTTTATGCAGACACTGATCTGATTTACTTGGCTGAAGATCATCTTCACTAACATCTGACCCCTCAAGTTGGCCTAATTCAATGCACTGCCGTGCTACGGAAAGGGTATTTCTGTGGTGGACTTCAGAATTCAAGTATCATAATGTTAATACCAACCTTCAGGGCTTTAGTTAATACCAATAAAGTCAGGGCTTTAGTTAATATCCTAATATCCTAATCATTTATTCCTGAAATATTTATAATTTCATCATTATTTATTGTTGTTGTTAAAAGATACACTTAAAAAAATAATATTAAAAACAATAATGCAATTCTAAGGTTACAGAAATACATAGACATGAAAGACTAAGAAGAATTTGACTAATACAAGACAAATAAACAAACACTCTCAACACACTAAATTTGACTAATTTGGACACATATATCATTTACAGCCTGCATCTGGATGATGCCAAGATGCCTATATATGGCACAGAACTTCATGACCTTCGAAGCCACCTTCCGAAGCCACAGAACTTGGAAGCCACCATGGTTCCAAATCGTTTTTAATTTTTAATTTCTTAATGATAGATTATACAAACTATGTCGCCATGTACTCCTCCTGAATATGTATATATTTTATAATTTAAAATATTACTAAATATTACACCACTTTTGACCTAATTTTATTTATTGATTTAGTATTATCACACATACCATGCAATGTGCTTTGACAAATATCCTTGCATGGACAAGACAATTTACAAGAGAATATTCTTAACCTTAACCAGACATATTGACAATTAATCATGAAAAAACTTTGAAACAATAATCAGATTAGCGATCAAGATTATCTTCCAACAGTTTTGCACTGCTTGATCAAAATTCGTGGATTAAAGAAAGAGAACGCACATTCTATAGACTGAAACCTAAAATCTCATGTCAACTGCTTTAAATTTATTTTATTTTTTGTTAAACAACTTTTCCCACTCAAAATTGCTAGACGGCAATTTAATGAGACTAGTCAGGTTCAGTACTTAACAGAGATTATGGCATGGGTCTGATCCAGGCAGATGAATGCCTTACCTTTCCTAGTCTCCATGCTGCTCTCTTTGTAGTCATTCATCCATGATAGCTGTATATCCCAGTATAATTTAACCTTTCTATGATGCAAAGCCCTGTGTCAGAGAACTCAGTGAAGCATCCTTTACCAACATGCATAAGCTGTGTGCCCAGTTTAGATCTCCCCTTTCTTCTGAGCTGCACCCGAAAAAGCTGCAGCGCTCAGTGCTGGATGAAGAGAGACGGAGTGAAACTGACAGAGAGATGAGGCGCGGACGCTCTGACTCTCAGCCACTGCTCACCCTGAGCAAAAGCCCTTCTCTTCTCATTCCCTCCCCGACTCCCTCTCCTCTGTCTTGCTCTCTCTATCACTCTCTGAGGGATCAACACTGCTGCTGTACGGCTGTTAGCTAGAAATGTCTGAAGACAAACTTGATGCTTTTATGTCTGCTCTCAGGAGGTCCAATCACGTTGTGTCTTTTAATATTTCCCTGCGCACCCAAGGCTTTTAAAGGCAACCTCTCGATTGTGAGCTCAGAGTAAGAAGTGATTTGTCGCATTTTGAATCTGATGGTCTTGAAGGCATTTTCAAATATAATTGGGTTTCTTTGTTATACTCAATGTGTTAGTGTGAGTTCAATGTGATCAATCACAGCTGCCAATTGCTGGCAGAGCTTTCCGGCAAAAAAGGTTTCCTGATGCAGATCATCTTTTGATCCAACATGAACTAATACAGAGTTTACACAGATATAAGCTATGTTATTTGACCCAGACAACATGGTCAGTGTTGAGATTTGCTCAATAGTAGCACTCATCCAGATTTTATAAATAGCTGCATCATGCACAGTACCACTCATTTCTGCCTGGATTTCTTCGGTGTAGATGCCAAGCAATCTCACCCTCTGTTCATTGTCTTTTCAATCTTTGTCCTTACATTCTTTTTGGAAAATATCTAAAAACACGACAATTTGCTAGTAGGCTAATCAATGCCAAAGTTACAGCACGGAAACCATAGTACATGCCGAATACCAGTTTAGTATTTCACACTAAGCTGTAATGTAGTTTTTTTAAATGTTATAACTTAACTGGATAATGTAATAACTTTCCATTAGTACTACCTTTAATTTTGCTTAATTCATTTCAAGTGTCCCTATTTGCAACATGCACAGACAAACACACAGACAGACAAACATATACGTTGACCTATGCAAGTGGGCACTATCATTCTATGCCTACCAAACAGTATAGAATGTTAAACATACTGGGAAAATGATACTGATAATGATAATGAAAATATATTCTTTAAAAATACCTCTTAAAATACCTTCTTACATTTTAGTACTTCAATATTTTCAGATAAACCTAACTGGGGACCTGATATGGATTATATTTATCTGAGAAGCCTGAATTTCTCCATTCATGGTAATGAGGGAATCAGTAAATAAATAATTGATATTGTTTATAAAATATCAAAACTGAATGACAGAATTCCTCAAGACGTTTAATTTGAAGTCACAATCAAACAGGTATCATGATATGTGTTGTCGGATAGTCAGGCTGAAAAAATAACATTTTCTAGCTGGTAGTTTATTGACTGGTTAATTAATAGTTTAGTGGGATTAATTAACAATGAAGTGGGGAAAAAGAAAATGCCAGTCAAATAGCATGATTCTATCTGATTTTATATAAACAGAGCTATGAATGGGAAAAACCCCACATAGACAGATAAATAAAGAGGCAATTAGGCAAGAAACACTTGGAATTTGTTTGAAATTGAAATCATAATATGTGCCGAGTAGTGTGATCTAGTAAGTGGCCAGTGCAGGTAATGTAGGCTACATAATTTGTCTTTCAGGAAGCAATTTTAATAACATTACATTTTCACAGAAACCATTTAAGCTTTGGTCTCAAACTGTTTTCAAAATACTTTATGGCTTTAATTCTGCATTTTTCTAAATAAACACAATGAAAGAATAGAAACTTAAAGAAAAATTAACATTTTTGATCAAACCCAAAATAAAAAGCTTTTTAAATACTAATACAATAAATCAACAATATTAAGCCAACATACTTAAATCAATAATACAAAGCCAACATACCGAGACTTTTCAGTCCACACAACCATCTTTAAAGAAATGAAAACACCCTGAGGACAGCTCTGCATTCTTGAAGAGACTTGGTCTCTTTCATTAATTTGTTTGTGAACTGGGTTCAGGGTTAGGGTTAGGGTTAACATATTACATATTATTTTCACGTATATGTGACTGCACCAAACAAACTCAGACAGCTCTGAAGTGAACCAAACTCAGTCCACCTCGGGAGGTCTGGTTTGGTTCCCTTAACCTGAGCATTTGGAACAAACTGCTTTCCCAGTTTGCTTGTTTTGATCAGAAGAGCATTTGGCAAAGTCAACCTTATCGCCCCTCAAGGCCCACGGTACACAAAGTTGAACAGCAAGAGATGTGAGTCCCCTTTTAAATGCAAGGTCATTGTGAACACAAATAGAACTGTGTTCTTTTGCTTTTTTTGTTACCTCTTTGTCCATGTAAAAAGAGGAATAAGTTAGATTATTTATGTGTGAAAACACCTTTCCATCATACACACATGGGAGAGGTGTATTTAACACCCAGTATGTGTGAATGCGGTCCTGGCCTTCTGGGGTGGTCTAGTGTGTCCCAGGGCTATATGCCAAAAACAAAATCTTTCGATCTTAAATCATAACAGACATAAGACTATATATATTTTTAACTTTAAAAGTTAAAAAAAATGTGTGTGTGTATGTGTGTGTGTGTGTGTGTGTGTGTGTGTGTGTGTGTGTTTGTGTACCCTGCTAACAGAGTACGGACTTGTATCCTCTGAATACCATTGCATTTGCAAATGAGTCAATACAAGAAGTTGTTATGTTGTTTTACACGATTAAACTGGATGAGAGTTTTCATAGTTTCTAGATTTGGAAGTCGGATTTTATACTGCATCATTTGCAATTGTTTAACTGCGAAGATATAAGAAGGACAATTTCCACACATAGACGAGAACTTTAGTTGCAAAGGTGTTTTCTACAAGATATTTTTCATCTGTTTGGCTCATATATTCAAATAATTATCATCTTAATTATAGGGATTTAATCTAAAAAATAAGTGTAGTACCTAGTATTCCCTAGGTACTTTGAACCTGCACCTTGGCCATGTTTTGGACAGTACAGAGAGGCGTACATACACAAAGTTACATTCACATTATAAAGAGACAATAAATCAAATAATAGTTGAAAGGCATAGTTACTACCAACCATATTACTGCAATTGGTTTGTTTATGCTTAAGTGTAGATTTAGAGCAGAAATATAATTTAGTTAAAAATGTTAAGATGTTATCTTCAGTAGCAGACTTGTAATCCCTAAAACCTAACCTGAAAACTAAGATGGTTACTGTGCAAATCCAATATTATAAATATATGATCATTAGCAAAAACAAAGATTCACTGATAAATCCAATTCACTGACTGTAGTTGAGGTTCTCATTTTGTTAGGTACATCAGATCAAGGTCCCCAATTGATATGACCCTCCAATTAATAAAAATGTTATTTTCACAAGTATGTTTAAATATTTAAAATAATGGAATCCACAGTCCTCCTCTGGTAGGTATCGAATGATAGTGCCCACTTGTGTGTTTGTCTGTGCATGGTGCAAAAAAAAAAAACATTTGAAATGAAATAAACAAAACAAAGGCAGTGCTTATGGTGAGTTAATACATTATTAACCAAAAAGGTTATTATTCGCCTAATGAGTTAATAAATGCCAGATAATGTAATACGTTATTAAATCATCCCTTAATCATCATGTTTTTTACATGAGGTTTACCAAAGTAAAAAAACAACGTATATTTATAAAAACTTTTCTCTTCTATTTTAAGCCACAAACATCCACAAATGCCTAGTCTTAAATTAATGTACATGCATCTACCAGCTGCAGGAAATTGAGAAAGCAATATATTGTCCATTGCAAGACAAAATTACTACTCGATTCACATTATTTTTACACAGTTGTTTTAAAGCGCAGCAATATGTTGGTTGCTTCAAATACTTTCTATTACTAATATTTTATTTGACCAAGAAATACTAACTAACATTACTTGGGCTAACATTCATCCTCAAATTCATTCTCATCATCCACTGAAGGCCTAATGTGCCAGGCCTCACAAAAGGATTCCTGTTCCAAGTATCTACTGTGACAACAACAGAAGCATCACAGATGACAGGATAGGACACACACATAGAGAAACAAAAACAGTGAGGAAAGTGCCACAATTTTTGTTAGAATTGTTATTATTATTATTATTATTATTATTATTATTATTATTATTATGCTGAAATACATAAGAAAATCAAGAAATACTTCTGGAAACTGACTTTTAAAACTATGTACATTTCTGAACCAACACTGGTGAAACAGTATTATGGACATTTCCAGACAAAAACAGTGACGTAGAATAGAAATGAGGAGGTAGAATAGCCTTGTTCTGCAGATTTCATAGGGAGGCTCAAAAACCCAGCACTCCTTGATTAGTTTGTTTGACATAGCACAAAGCCTGAGGCAGCTGCCAAGAGCCCATAGAGGTCTCCCAGTCTCTGGCTCTGTCGCTCATTACTGAAGCTGCAGGATGTCTTTTATGCTCCTGAGCAACTGAGCGATCTTAGGATGTGTATAGGTGGACGAGTGATAGTTCTGTTAATTTCCTTGGTCCGCTCTTTTCCCCCCCTAAGATCAGCACGGCAAAACATAAACTGCTGGTTGCTTCTCAGAAGGCTTTTTTATGGCGATTTATGACTTATTATTTTCTCTTCAGCACACGAGTGGACGATATAGAAGTCTTTCTCAGCACCAAACAAAGCGCATTTACAAAATAAAACGTATCCTTGTCATTTGAGGTATGCGAAGGAATGCCTGTGCCTTGCCCCCCCTCCATTCTCCTCTCACTCTCTTTTCATGCCTTCTCTCCTTCTCCACCATAACCACAGCAGTTCCTCCACCTAATGTCATCCTGTTGGCAGTGAATTGCTACGAAATGACCCTCTCGTCTTCTATGCTGGTACAGATTAATTCACTTGAGGCTCCTAGCTGCTTTACAGTCAACAGGAATCAAAAATAAATTGGTCTATGGACAATACTCCTCTCAATACTAATGTCAACCCATTCAACCCATCTCTCCCTAGAACAGGGGCGGCGAACCCGCAGCTCGCGAGCCACACGCAGTTCTTGGACTGCTCTTTTTTTCCCGGCTTTTCAATCTATCAAGTTCTGTGTTTACGATCGCGACTTTATTTGTAAAATTTCAAAAACTTATTTTGAAATAAATAGGAATGCATTTAAATGCATCTGCCGAATTAGGATTAAAAATTATTATTTTTATTTTTTTTACAGAACCTCTGGCGCGATTTAACGTATGTTAGCCTATTGACTAACTGTCAGTCACTAACATGAGCTAACGCTACCAGATTGACTTGAAGGTAATTAGTATGAATCATCATGTCGGAGTCAGGGAAGCCTACAGCTAAGCGCAAATATCAAGATGAGCACAGAACATTTCAATTTGAATGGGAGGATTACATTTTTTTTGTTGAAAGAATTGGAAAAGCATTGTGCTTGATATGTCAGGCTTCATTGTTGCATTTTGACACTTCAAATCTTGAGCGCCATTTCACCTCACTCCATCCTAACGCGGCCTGGGAATTTCCCAAAGGCAGTGAACTTCGCAAGCACAAGGTAGTTGTGAGATAGATTTCCCAATCTCAAACAGACTGCACTCAAACTCTTGTCAATGTTTGGGTCAGCTTACATTTGTGAATCACTTTTTTTCGACATTGAAACAAGTGAAATCAAAGCATCGCTCTGTTCTTACTGACACACATATGAAAGAGTTACTACGAGTAGCCACAACTGAATACAAGCCAGACCTAAAAAGGTAGGCTGATGCAAACATTGAAATCCATGAAAACAATTATGTGTTATGTAATTAGGTGCATGAGTTATTGTGAGGCACTGTTGTTTGCACATCTGTTGCGTGGCTCTTTGCAGTGATGAATTTGTTTTTTTTTTTTGGCTCATCATGCCAAATAGGTTTGCCACCCCTGCCCTAGAAAATTATTTGACATTGTGATGCCAGACAGACATTCTTTAAATTTTGTAATAGGCTGTATAATTCAAAAAAATTTATGTTTAACTTGTACTAGATTGCACACAGAATCGGTTTCTACTATTGAAAAGTTTGTTGCGCTCGGATAAGATTAGTCAGTCATTTCATCAGATAGTTTAGAAACCACCCATAAAGCCTTACTAATTATCATCCACCTCACATTAAACTAAATAGCAAATTCTGTTATACAGGGTTTGTTCCTTGGTAACTCTTCCCCTAAATTGACTTTTTATAACTCTTTGAATGTATTTCAATGTACAAAAGAGCATGCCCGGCATTAGGGCAGATGTGATGCCTCGTAGCATCAGAGGCTGTCCAATACTTTCAGCACCAGTACCTGTAGTATTTCAGACAGCGACCACTGAAGCAATTGTTTATCGATGCATTCTGAATCCCCAAGCAGGAATCTTGTCTCCACAGACCCTGAGGCCTCGTTATGGTTGTAAATAAGCTTAAAGGTAAAAAAATAGTATTCATTGACAAATTAACGTATCAACTGTGGCCACGGTAGCATCTATGCAAAGTTCTACAGTTGATTAGTATTTCAGGATCATCTCCGTTGTCGACGTGGCCACTACGTTAGGGGTGCCAAACAATATTTCTTCCTCCACTCTACCGATGTCTGGTCTGAAACCGTATCTTTTAAGTGGCACTCCAGCTCTCAGTAAGGCACATCTCCCCTGATCAGCCCATGCCGACACTTCAGATTCTCCACCCCTGTGTGAAGTGAGAGGGTGAACACTCAAGAAGATCTGCACAAATACCTGGCTTAAAACATGTCTGTCCCTTCAAGCGTGCATGCTGGAAACAGCCTTTCCCCCCAAATACGTGTGCCTCATTTGATCTTTTGATTAGTGTCATCATTTTCTTCTTAAGAGCAAATGCATCCTGTTTATAACAAGGGTTAAGCAGTGCTGCAGGCAGGCTGGCAAGAAGGGGGTTACTTCCTATAGATTGATTTTCCACCATACATTGAATTTGAAGGAGTCTGCACTCACGCTGCAGCCTAAGCTTCCACCCCCAAGTGTTGTTTTTTTCTGGCACTTGTATTTCTTTGTTGCTGTGTATAAAGTCTACTGTCATTTGGTCCTCTTGCTGTACTAGACAGATTTCCTTGCTGTGAGCTACCTCAATCAAAAGTCACAAGTTTTAACAGAGAAACATTTTCAGTGAAACAGCTACACTTTATCTAAGTAGACCCGGAAAATTTAAATTTTTGATAAAATAGCCTAAACACAGACCCTGCATCCAGATATCTTTATATCGTCAGATTTCCACTATAGGCTATTTCTATGTAGTACGCGGGGGTGTACCTGGTGTGAGAGTTTTGTTTTCAACAAAAGTATGCAACTTCCTGGGAACACCAAGATAAAAACACTTTTTTGCATTAAACTAAATGATTACTGCAGCTGGTGGTGTAGTGGTTACGGTGACAGGCTTGTAACTGTAAGGTTGTGGGTTCAAGTCCCCCCCAGTTGTACCCTTGAGCAAGGTACTTAACCTGAATTAATAACCTCTAACCTCTCTTCCCTCTATTTAGGAGTCCTTTAATTGTTGGCATCTGAGTGCGGTTACCATTAATGGAACCACACTCAGATGCGCAACTGGGTCACTTTGTGAGGGCTTGCCCTTACACCTTATATTTAGGGGAGCCATTACTTAATTACTTTGCTTTAAGAAAAACAGCATTTGGACATGAACTGAAAAATGGATGACTGCTCCAGTTCCTTAACCCCTACACCATCTGCTAAGTTTCTTCAACATTAATAGTAAAAAAAAGACTGCAGTTGTAGAGCTAGAAAAAGAGAACATTAATATAACTACATAGATGATGGCCCTATTCCACATAGTGGACATAGTTACAGAAAAAACTGCAGGAATGTAGGGTACTGATGTTACAACACATGGACATATGCACCTAAGCACCTAAACAAGCAGCACTACAAGAAAATAATCGGAATATGGACAACTTTTCAACGGCTCTTGGCCGTCCCCCACTGGAAATGCAGGGAACCTCAGCAGAGAGGCCTGAACAGCGTTGAGGTTTACTGAAGGATAAACAGCGTTGGAGGTTTACTTCCCCCAACACGTCTGGAACACAGTGTGTTTCTGAAACACTAATCTGGCACCATCAACTATGGTTAATGCCTTACTATGATATGTGGGAGTCCCAGAGCCAATCTGGCCTCTGGATATACCCACGCTCCAAATTTTCCCTCGCTGACAGTGAAAAACTTTTCCTGCTGCTCAGACCTTAGACAAGGAACCATTCCAAGCCTTTGTGCCCCCAGCCTCTTACCCCTCACACACACACCACACGCACATGGAACAGTTCCACTCCCTACCTCCCAGACACCCCAGAAAACAATTTCTGTTCAGTTACCCCTGGCAGACATACTTCAAAATGCACGTATTTTGCTAGTTTAATTGTGCATGTCCTTGCAAAGGGCATTAGATAATAGTTTTTATTTTTGCAAAGTGGCAACAGCATCTTAATGGGTATAGAGTCTGAGGCATTAGGGGCAGCCTCTGTCCCTGAGACTTATATGGAACACAAGCCTAATGTGCTTGAAGTCAGTATAAAATGTCATTGTCATACAAGATGTTCCCATTGAAACCCATAGGAGGGAAAAGCTGTTTGAGCGAGACACCATTCATATTTTATGGGCATGAGAGAAAAAAAAAAAAAAGGTTTAATGCACACAGTATCTGGGTGATCCAAGGGCCAGGGCTTCACTTGCCTACATTGCCCCAAAAGCCTGAGATGAAAATTTAGTTTGTCAATATTTATGGTTAAATACAAAACTCTCGGACAAACAACAAGAACCATAGGCGGGACTGGGGGGCAGTTGCCCCCCCTCAAGTGTTGCCCTTTCAAGATTCACAAAGAGCAACGCAATTATCAGATACCTGGCTAATAATACTGTGTGTGAACCTGCAATTTGAGTATTTTCATTTACCACTGGGAGGTGCAGAAAATATATTTACACCTTAATATTATGACCACCTGCCTAATATTGTGTAGGTCCCCCTTTTGCCGCCAAAACAGCCCTGACCCGTTGAGGCATGGACTCCACTA
>JAOYSI010000215.1:0-18494 GCA_025775065.1 Hiodon alosoides | reverse complement strand
CACATTGTTTGAGCATCTAGCAGCACATGCCCCCCCACAAAAATTCCAAAAACCTGGGGGGGAGGGACCAGATACAACTCCAGCCGGGATAGCAGGAAGAGAGCTCCAGTTCACTTCCCACAGTGGTATCAAAGACCACATCAACCTTTGTGTTCCACTCAATCATTCAATAATAGAGTGCTAGTGAAAAGAGACTCTTTTTACATGTAGTCACCTGTATATTCAAAACTATTGGTACCTTGGTAGGATGCCTCCCTGACACCCTGAAAAGCATTATCTGCAAGGGTAAACAAAATTTAAAAAAATGTTTGTTCAATCCGGATTATGTCCAAGAACAATATTCTACAAAACTGCTGAGCCCAGACCACAAAGAATCAAGGAATTCAGTCATGGATAATGATCAAAACAGAGTAGGGTTAATTTGTCTCAAGCTAAAACTACTTCATTAATCAACTTTAAATATATTTTATTACAGCCACTTTCTTCATTTTTACTACTGCTAAATAAAATATTGGTAAATAATATTACCCAATCCCAGCCAAATGACTGTAAAAAGAAACCAATAAGCCATATTTTTCAAAAAGGCCAAGCCTATTCATACTTGAAAGATTACCAATGTTGAAATTTTCCCATTAAATAAATTAATTTAATTCAAATTGCTTTTAATAAATGTGCTTGACAAGCATACAAATTACATCACATAACGTGGGGAACATAACTAAGAAAACAGTTCAACGAAATGTACCTGCCTCAACAACGGTTACTCAGGCCATTTTGTTAGCTGGACCCCGATGCTTAAATAAACAGTCACACGTTCAGGTGACACAATAAATACTAATTTACAAAGACCTGGAGATTTGAATATTGATATGTACTTATTTAACGAAATGGTTGCATATCTATATTGTTCTTATTTTATAACTGGTAGAAAATGAATCCATAGCATGGGTTGACATTTTTTCAGTATGATCACGCATTCGCTAAATTTGTAAGTTCCCTCTTGAACTCCGATGAAAATTTGTAACGGTATGCAGCTAAAATTTTAATGATGTTTACAAACTCAACGTCGCAAGCTACACCACGAGTCTGTCATTCAAAATGAATGTTTACGGTAACCGCGTAAACCAGAAACAGATTTCAAAATGTTGTTTTATAGAAGTGGAATGAGTTGGGAATATGTGATATATTATCGTTTTAATAGTTATCTTATTTTAATCTTATTTAAATTTTGTATCTTATTTTAAGCAGTGTGATTCTGTAAATTATGATTATGACGACATCCATAGGATAAGGGTTTTTTTTTTTTTTGTTTGTTTGTTTTTTTTAAAGGAAATAACATAACTTACAAAACATACAAATGATCACTGCTACTGTTGGTAATGATCAGTATCATTGGACCCAGAGGCCAAACTGCTAGTAATGCCCTACTGTTACGTTACCGAGCTGTCAAAACCAAATAGTTATTATACAAGAATTAAATCGCACCAATTCAAAATCCACGCCATTGAGTACAATTTTGGAAGTATGTACATTACAAAATCGCTCACCTTGTGTTTCTTTGCAGATAGAAATGCTTGGTTCTTGTAGGACAGAATAGAAGAGCGAAAAAGTCCAAGCAGTGTCCGTATCCACCGCGAGATTAATACTTAAACATACTGCATAGTACTGAATATTCGAACTAAATCCACCGCGAGGCGCAGCGTCTTGCCAAATTAATGTTTCATGAAGTTCCGATTTGCTCTTTAGCTAAGTCACTGTGCGCTTGTTATTAAGATTGCTCTTAGTTACTGAAAAAATTGCTCTGCCCGCGTTCGTCTGCTGCCACGACAGGGAAATGAAATCAACAGAAATACTACGATTGCTCCTCCCTCCCCTCGCTTATGTACAGTATGTGGGCGCGCACTGCTTGTGGCCTATATAAAAATAATGTAATCAAACTATCTACTGCTCTCTACAGGGCTAACATTGTAAAATACTGACTATACATTAGTTTGTTACAACAAACGCAGGTGAAGTTGACAGTTCTGAATGGTAAAGTAAATATCGCAACCTGCTGTTGGGATGTTTCATGAAATAGTAGGGTATATGACCTCTTGGCTCCTCCTCCAGTTGCACAAAGTTGGAAGCTTAAATATCATGTCATTTAAAAGACAAGTCAATGTTACAGTGTACGTGAAAATGTGACTTAATTTTTCTCAATTCACACGGGTATATTAAATTGAACTGAATTGGGAACATAACTCATCATTAATTGGACCAAACATGCACAGTAGAAAACACATGAATAAATAAACAAAAAGAGTAATTCATTCACGTTACTCTCTTTTCTTTTGTGCGTCGCTTTTTTACGTTACGTTAATTCATACGAGACATACACGTCCACATAAGAGACACAAGGAAGGTGTTACTTTCTTTTGTAGTAATATAGTAATACTAACATTAATTGTGAATGTATAGACTTCATATTTATATTAAGTATATTCTGATTTAGGTATGTGAATATTATGTGTCAATGTGTAAGGAGTGAAAAACCTGCAGACCACCATCCAGCCACCAGCAAACCTGCTGAATTGAATTGACCTGTGTGGGCGGAACACCTGCATTCAATAGACTATTTAACAAAAGCCTCTCTCAGCAGCCTATTGCTGCTTTTACCTGTGTGAAACAAACTGGTGATTGGTGGAATATTATGATCGTATTTAGGTGCAGGTTTCATATTCTAATATTATATTTTAAAATGAGGTGATAAGACTGATAGACTGTCCAGCATTTATTTTCGGCAAAACTAACAGAAATGAATCAGATACTTTAGTGTGAAACGTAACAGAAACAAAAAAACAACAGTGAGTAATAAGTGCTTTTCCTCATCAGACCACAGGGTCTTACGTTAAGCTTAGTGCAAAAAAAAAAAAAAAAAAGAAGCAAAAAGTATGTTAGTACTTAACCGAAATGACTACATTTCGTAAACTATAATGCTATTAGTAATGAGTACCAAGGCACTGGAATTATAAAATTGCCTTCAAAAAGGAAAAGGAAATCTAAAAACAAATCAACAACAGTAACCACTAAAATTCAATTACAACAAATTTTCCATTTCCCCCAAAGCTGTTCAGATAATCATCAGGAATAGCTTTTTGGTTGTCACAGAGATATCTAGACTCCTCATTATCTCATCCATTATCTCACACTGTTTTCCTGGTTATTTTGCATTTGGAAAAAGGTATTTTTCTAACCTTAAACACCTGAATCCTTTTTGATATAATACCAATATAATTAAAATCCCTGTCTCAAATAAGTTGTCAACGATCGTTGAATAGACATACTCTAACATATCTCTGGTATTACTAATATAATGCAAAATTCAGAGCTGCACATTACCAGTGCTTGAGTTGTCTATGGTAACAATACAAATCCAATGCATTTGATCAATGAAACTCATCAAAATTTGATAGCATAAAAAAATTGGCTACAGTAGCTAACATCCAATGAAATAGATTCCTACAGCTTAAAAAATGTGGAGAAATAAAAAACCCAAGGAATCATCAGCAAATAATGATATTGACATCATGAGGATGCTAAAACAAATGCCAACTACAGTATCCCTAGGTAGATAATGGTAATGCTTATAGTGTGCATCACTTTTTTTTTATGTGCAAAAAGTTGTGTGGTGCTGACATGTCCACCAGAACCAATGGCAGTGACTTACACTTAACTTACACCTATTCAACCATCTATACAGCAAGGAATTTACTGGTGTAAATTTCAGTTAAGCTGCACATCAGTTTTAAAGGAGTTCGATTTGATCCTTTGAGACATACTGTATATTATAAACGTTTCACTTTCACTCAGTTCACATGCTACTTGTAAAAATATGAGCGTACAGAATATTGAAACAATAAAATGAAAGACACTAAAATGAAACTTAACCTCCAAAAAAAGGATGTCAGCTTTAAACAAACTCCCTTGAAACGTGATAACAAATAAATTAATTATCTGAAGGGCCATAGTCCCTAAAGCTTTAAAAAAGACTGACCATGTATTTGGTAGGCTGACTCTAATTAATTACTGTGGTTGATTTATCACCTAAATTCATTCTCTGTAAGGAACACAATAGAAAATGAAGATAAGAAAGCTAAAAGGATCTAGCAGCAACAAAAACATTGATGTTGAAGGAGGTTCCTCCCGTGGATTATTTAATGACCAGGCCATAGCTAGTAGCCTCTTTGATGGCCTTCTGTTTTATCTTCCTCTTCTAACTGACCTCTGTCACATGCTGGTGGGGGGGTGGACAAGCAAGACACAAGGTTTTAATTTTTTCTCTCTTTTCCGGGGTTAGATGCCTGAGCCATCCTGGACATCTGTTATGGGTGTCCGTCGAAAAGGGACTAAACGAGAAATGAGCTAGCTAAGACCAGGGCGCTAGGCACACTTCTGGTTCCAGGTCTCTTTTTATTTCTACTTAGTTATAGGGTTTTCTTAGAGTGTTCCTTCGTTAACGATTTAAGGCTTTAGTTGCAGTATTACTTGACGATTTTTGTTATGATTTAGTTTGGGATTTTTTGTTTGTTATTTTTCGGCAGCAGACAAACATTGTCATGTGTGCGTGTGCATGTGTGAATTTTTGTTTTCATTTTCTTCCATTTGTGTAAACACACAAGTACAGTAATGGAGGCCATCTCCTGCAGCAGTCTGCACCATGGGAGGCACTGAGTAGCCATCAAAACTTTGTGTTATTTATTTTTATAGTTAGTCGTACTGTTAAGGCAATTCTTAGGGCCTGGGGCTATCATTTCAGTTTTCTCAGAATTGAATAGCAGAAAGTTAGATGTCAGCCAGGTTTTTACATCTTTGAGGTAAGACTTATCAATATCTCATTTTAAATATTTAGGAACATAACCTGATGATAATGGTGTTTTAATTATATTAAGCATAGATGCAGAAAGACCGGTTTTAATCTAACACAAGTGTAGTCAATATACCATGGAACAAGTTTGTCTAAAGTCTAAAGTTTCATTATTGTCTAAAGCAAAACAAAGTTCATTATTCTAGGCATCTAACATTTCATCAATTTGACAAGAAGCTACTGAGCTCTTCTTTATTGGGTAGAGCTTTCAGAAGTTATTTTATAAGATCTGTCACAGACAGTGATCTTATTGACCGACTCATATAGTACCCAGGCTTTGGGTTAGAGTCAGTCCTTATTTAAGTTTCAAACGTTATGAGGAAATGTTCAGACAGCACTGGGGGTTATATGAGAATATGGTTAAGTTGTGTATATCAATACCAAAGGTAATTATCAGGTCTACAGAATCAAGAAAAGACAGGAATGCTGTGTTCAGCTGATCTAGACCATTACCTTTTATTAATTATCTTACAAGTGTGGCTATACAGCTCATTGATTTAATATTCAGCAGGTCTACAGTGTGAGTTCTTCAAATATATACTGATTACATTTTTGGGATAAACCACTCTGTATTGTTAGTTAACAGATTTGTCAACAACTCGGGGCACAGCTAAAATTGAACAGACTTACCTCACTATTACTGTTTTACTATTTGACGTAAAAATATATTTGAACGACAAGTCACAGATTCTTGGATGCATGTAGACTGTATTTAATAGGGTTATTTTTTTATTTTTTATTTTTTTTGTGTCATTTTCTCTGGCCCTACTTTCTTGGACTCTTGTGTGCCAGAGAAAATGACTTAGTCAAGACCCCAGGGTTCTAACCTGAGAATGATTATATTGGATGCAATCAATCCGAAATTT
Source organism: Hiodon alosoides (assembly GCA_025775065.1). NCBI lineage: Eukaryota > Metazoa > Chordata > Actinopteri > Hiodontiformes > Hiodontidae > Hiodon > Hiodon alosoides. Next base: position 12,725 of record JAOYSI010000215.1, on the reverse strand, counting down.
AGTTCAAATTAGCCCACATTTCTGTTTTTCTCTATTTTTGTCTAGTGATGTTTTGGTATAAAATAAATTACCATTACCAAACTCAAAATACGAGCTAAATTTGTAATTTATTTTACCAGAACATTCATAGCACCTGTGTGTCAGCATTAACCAGTAGACTGAAACAGGAAGGCAATATCTGGATGTATACACACAAAAAAAAAAAAAAAATATATATATATATATATATATATATATATATAAAAACAGAAAAGTGGGCTAATTTAAACCAAATTTCAGATTGATTGCATTCAATATAATCATTCTCTGGTTACAACCCTGGGGTCTTCTAAGTGGTGGCACACTTCCTTACCGTCCACATGTGAAGTGATAATAGTTGAGGAATTGCTGTTTTCAAATTGGGGAGAAAATACCAAAAATAACTGTTTATTACAAATTTACGCATAAAAAAACAGTGGACTGTCATTTATTTGACTTGGACTGTTTGTTAATCTATCTACAGTGCCTACAAAAGTATTCATCCCCCATGGACGTTATTATTTTATATTTAAATATTTTTTTTTTTTTATATTGAATCATAGTGAACTTCATTTGACTTTTTTGACACTGAGCAACAGAAAAAGACTCTTTCATATCAAAGTCAAAATACATTTCTACCAATTAGTCTAAATTTATAACAAATATTAAACACAAAATAACTGTGTTGCATAAGTATTTACCCTCTTTAATACAACTCACCTAAACCATCACTGTGCAGCAAACTGGTTTCAGAATAAGCTCAGTTAATTAAATGGAGATCGCCCGAGCACAGACAAAGTGATTTGATTAAAGTGATTATAAATACACCTGTATCTGGAAGGTCCACTAACTGGTGAAACAACACCATGAAGAAAAGAACAAAAAGAACACTCCAAGCAGATTTACGAAAAGGTTATTCATAAACATAAATCAGGGGATGGATACAAGAAAAATTACTAAGTCCCTGCATATCCCTCGGAGTACTTTTAAGTCAATACTTAAGAAATGGAAAAATTATGGCACAGCAGTTAATCTGCCTAGTCCTCAAAAAAGGACAATTTCAATAAATTAGAAATGAGTGAAAACAGTGATGACAGTAGGGCTGCCCCAGTCAGTGTAGGGATGAAAGAATACAGTCCAACAGACCACCATAATTTAGATGGTACAAGTCTGCAGCTCTAATGACTAACGTCTGCGTCATTAATAATAACTGGAGAATGTACATCAATGTATAGGAATTTTAGGACTGGCTGACAATTTCATTCCATTTTATTTCATTCCAAACCAATAAAAAAAAAAAAACAATAAAAATATGAATTTAAGTGTAAATGCAAGTTATCAATCTCCTGTCATGATGTCAGAAAACTCCCACTGGAATACAACATTTCCGCTGTGTTTTTGGGATAAACATAAACCAACAATTATGGAAAATTTAATACTGATACACCTGGCAAGTAACAGTGGTAAAGAGGCTGCAATCGAATTGTGAAAAATTGTGGCCACTGTAAATTACTGGGTGGAACAGAACAGGAGGAAAAGGCAGCTATTTAAATTCTGTTTTGCCACATGGCAGCTTTCCCGTCTTACTTGGTATTCCAGTTGTGGGTATGAAAGACATTGTAGGATTTCTTCACTTTCCTCTCCATATTTAAAAACTGTACCAGGGATTTTTCCTAATGATGGAATTGCAAAATTAAGCAGCTTGATGCCACATAATTATTTATAAATGCTAATTAAACATGCCTTTATGTGTGGAACTATGACCAATTAAATTACACTTTGTTATAGGTCCTAATTAGAACTAGTGAAAACAGCAATGGGAGGCCTGTTTCTATTAACATAGGAACAGTCCATGCGGGGAGCCAAAGAATCAGATGACCCTAAGAAAACAAATATGCAACTGAGATGAATACAGATTTATGTCTTTGGCAGAAAAATGGACCCCAAAAGCCATTATTAGATACCATTAGGTCAAAGACCAAGGTTAATTTTTATAAAGTTTGTAAAGTTAATATTTATTAAGGAAAAAGTTCAATATCTTGTGTTTACTCCATCTCCTTATAGAAAGACAAAATCCTTATACTCAACAATCTGCACTTGATGATAGACACACTGACCCAAGACAACCCAGAAGTACTTTATTAAGTCCATGTAGGGTGAACAGGATGGCCAGTCCATCAAAATCAACTTAAGCCATAGTTGTATTAATCATCATTTGTGAATATAGTGTGAATATAATCTGAATATAGTGTGAGTTTTGATGAGCAAGATAATGTTTTGTATTTTTAAGGCCAATTGTTTACCTAGTGTTATGCTGCCTTCTGCATTCCAAACACAATAAAGGCATCAGCACTCAGCACTGATCTGAGATGATTTATACAAACAAAAATACACTTGTTTTAAAGATTAATCACTAGTTTGCCCTGCGTGCTTTGAATCTCTGACTATATTTTTGGACAGCACTTATGAGAACCTCTGATGGCCCACTGCATTTCGATTGTGTCTAAGGTAATAAGGAACACATCTCTCAAGGAGGACCCCGACTGAGAGAGGAAGAGAAGGAGAAAAACGCTTCAACTACATCCCCCTTTCATGTCACAAAAAGGTACTCTGGTTCTAGTATTTATGTTCATTGCTTGTAAAAAAAAAATGTTACGTAAACTTTCCCTCACAGGGAAATGTTTATCTCATTGAACAGAACTTTTATATTTTTCATTTGCAAACGTTTTCAGACCCCTGAACGATTCTTTAATATTCCAAAATTCTAAATTCCTAAAATCTATCTGCCAGTATGAAACATTTTTAACCACTCCAGTCAACAAGTGTTAATGTCAATCTGCAAGACTTATAAAATACACATGCTTCGTTCCTCTAAGCAAATGGTAAACAGTGTCTGCCAACCTCAGGCAGCACACACAGTTCTACATAGAAGTAATGAATGCTGGCTCCATATATATATATATGGATCTTCCATTACTGTCAGATGGGGTAAGAGGTTAAAAGTGTGGAGAGTTATTTTAAAACAAAAAAAAAAAGAAATCTATTCTCTTATTGGTCATGATTTTAGGATCGCCTTTTCAGTGTTTAAATTTCCTCTACATGCACAGTAGAAATCACAGTGGAAATCAGAAAGTCATTTTAAGAAGCAGATCAAGGCTTGGGTATAATGTATCATCAAGGACACCAGTTACCAGCAAAAACAGAAGGCAGACTGCGACATGTGTTTCCAGTGGCTCAGTCAACAATTTGGTCAAAAATTTACAAGAACTTTTTAAAGGACTTTTAATTAAAGGTCAAGCTAATATTGAATGTCAGATCTGTATAGATGGATCCAGATAGTTCCTAAGCTATTAATATTACTGTAGCATGCAGAAGGAGAGGGTGTACGTCTAGTATTTTGCATTATAAACACGAGTTAAATACTTAAACCAAAAGACAAACATAAAAGCAACCAAAACCTTTTTTTCAGGGAAAACGGTACAGCAAACAGTTAAATAATAAAACACATAATATAACACGTTAACAAAATCACTGACTTTTCCAGTCTAACCTTCCCTCTGCAGCCTTTAATGAGCTACATTGATGATTATGAATGTATTTTGTCAATGTACCATATGCATGTTTGTTTTCATATTCATGCCATATTTATCGAGTATATATAAGTATGCCATACTTATCGAGTGGGATACTACTTTCACCCTGAAATTCCAGATGTCATGGGTGTGAAAGAAACAGCATCTGTTCTGTGCTCACAGATTTTTAAATATCAAGTCCACAGTTCACCCTAAGGCTAACCCTTGATTTCTTCCAGACAGCAATGTTGCTGGCGAGTGGGTTCCTACACCACAACAGGCTAAAGCTGTGTAAACTAGTAATTGATAAGGCAAACAAGGAAGCTGATTCAAGGAAAATTCATATATAATAAGAAAATCCAGAAAGGACCTCGTCCACTATGGGCACAGGGTTCTCTTGCGGAACCAAAGTCAGAGACCAAACTATCGCACTTGTTCAGTATTTTCCATTTTTAACGCCCTGAAAAAAGGCTTACCCGTAGACCTCAAGTCAAATACACAGAGGGCTCCAGTCTGAAACAATGTCCGTGGTTGAGCAAAAGAGAAGTTGAAGACACGTCAGAAGCAATTTAAACTAACTCGTAAGTGGATAATTGATGCAGATTGAATATGAACAGAAAGTAATTATTGAAATAGAGATGTTCAGATCAGTTTTAGTTTACCCTCCAGGGGAAAACAGTGGGTGGTGCAGAGGCTGAAGTTCAGGGGCCTTTAGTTTTGGGTAGCAGTTGTCTGAGATAATGCCATTTCCAATGTTATAATTCAAGGTCACCTGGTTCAGTGCTGCTCGCTGATAGGAAACTTTCTTCTCATTCCGTTTGACAATAAATAAATCATATGAGCATAAGAAAATCACTCATAAAACTGCTGCAGGACTACACAAAAGCTGTTCCTTCTGTGTTTAAAATGTCACCTGACTAATAGGAGGTTAATTTGACTCCCGGGGCTCCCGTTACAGCATGCTGTTTACTCAGTTTAAAAAAAAAAAAAAATCTGCAACACAATCTGGTACATTGCTCCAAAACAGTATTTTGAAAAAAATTTGTATGTGCTCTTTGTTTATAAAATTAAATGTATGCATTTTTATAAATTTTATACACTATAAAAAATAAAAAGAATTTGCATGATTTATTTAAAATTTCATTTAAAAGAAAGTTCTCTCCAAATTGCAATTGCAAGGTGTGCCAATACATCTTGGCTTGTCCCTACAGTTGCAGCGATCACATACAAGGGAAAAGTTGTACGACTAGTCTCCTCCAATCCTGGTATTTTTAAGGCACCCACTCTGCAGGCAACACAGCTCATACAAGAAGTTCAGTGACAACTGGACAAGAGTCATGCCGCCCTTGATTGCACTTCCAGCCTTCAGGTATTACTTATTTTAGGTTATTTCCATTTTGGGGGCATGTGCCTAAAACTAGAAGTGAAAATCAGTTGTACATTTTAGTCATGACTTTACCATGGGATGCTTTTCCCAATAGCTATACTGTTTCTGCAAATTCCTCACTTTTGTACTTTTTTTTATCTTGAACTTATTCAGAAAATTGTTTGAATGGATTGGTAGTCCAAGTTATCGTAACTGAATATAGTAACACATTTTTTGTAACCAGAAAATGTACCGTTGATGATAAAATTTTATCATTTTACATTTCCAATCTGGATAAGTCATTTAGTAGAAGTTCTTCTCCTGATTGACGTACTAAAGTGCTAAAGATACAGAGTTACCTTGCCCTATTGACGAGTATTACGAGAAGGAAATGCTACAAAGAGATAACATACACTGCAAAATAAACAAGCATCAGTAAGCATCATAATAGAAGCATCAATGTAGCAATCAGTCCCTGGGGGGGCAGCAGAAACTAGAGATCATCTAACGGTTTCAGGTAGGTCCTTCCACCATTTTGGTGCGAGTGGAGTTGACTGGAAGATGTTTGAATCCGTAAAGAAGAGATCACAAGGCATTGGGCTGAGGAGGATATCAAGGGTCTGCTGGGGATGTACTGCGAGATGAGTGAGTACATGTAGATAAATTAAGTAGATGTAGCCAGGAGCTGATCCAATGGTAGCTTGGTGAGTGAGGGTGAGGTTCTTGTGATGGATCCGAGCTGCAACAGGAAGACAGTGGAGTTTGATGAGGAAGGAAATAGCATGGATGAACCTCCTTTGGTTGAAGACCACCCGAGCAGTAGCATTTTAAATTCTTGACTGCGTGGCTTGACGTGACTGTGGCGCCTGTGTGTTTGGCTGGGATGTATTTTCATTTTGGCCAAGTTGAGTCTGAGGTGGTTGTTAGAGCTATTTCCCAGTCATGCATCTGTAACTCCCGTTGTGCATTGCTGGTGGGGTACTGTTTGGGAATTCGCATTTAAGGTGAGCTCACAGGGTAAGGGTTAGGTGTCGCTTGATTCTGGAAGCATCGTTTTTGACCAAGTGACAGAACAAGGCAAGGTTGGAGACTTCCTACCTGTTGAAATTCGTTGAACAGGTTATTTTGAAGCAAATGGAAAAGAAAATAAAGGACCATTTTGAAGCTCTTGAGTCTAGAGGATAAATTTGTGTAGTAGAACACACTGTCTCCCAATCAGTCAGCCCTCAAGGACTTGTTTGGTTTGAAAGTTGTTACAGTGGTGATGAGACATCCAAGTAGATACATCCTAAAGGCGGTAGGAGATGCTTCTGTGAAGGGGAAATGAAAGAAAAAGTTGAGTTTCATCAGCTTAACAATGATGTTTACAAAACCCATGAGCAGAGATGAGTTTGCATAGGGATTTAATGTATTAATGTTTAATGTTTAATGACAGCCTCTCTCCAGGCAATCTGGTAAGAGCGACCGTTAAAGATAGGAAGCAAACCAGGTAAGATTCCCCTCTCAGACAGTATGGTGATGATTGTCTGGTGATCGACAGTTTTGAAGGCAGTAGAGAGGTCGAGGAGGAGTACGACCGATGAGTTGCCCTCAGCTCACACAGAATGTGGTGCTTTGCTAAAGGAGAGGAGGGCCGACTCTCATGAGTGTTTTGCATTGAAGCCGAATTGATGAGGTTCCAGGAGATCATTCTGAGAGAGGAAGTGAGAGAGCTGGTTAGCAGAGGCATGTTCAAGGGTTTGGGATAAGAAGGGAAGCAGGGAGACTGGTCAGTTGTTATTTAGTACAGTGGGGTAGAAGTGTGACTCTGGCCTGCTTGAATGGAGTAGGGAAGTAACCAGTGGACAGGGAGGAGTTTAGTGAGGTTGTGAGGTGTGGGATGATGTCAGGTACAATTACCTAGAGCAGATGCGACGAGTCAAGTAGGCAGGTGTTGGTTCGGTGTTCTTGCAGGAGCTGAAGGACCTCTTGGTTTTAGTCATCACTCCCCAAACCTGTTAATTAGTTTGGTAAATCAGTCCACTGTGGCATTTTTGGGGTGGAAGAGATTAATTGGAGTGGTAATTACCTCCAGCACACCCCTTGCTTGGCTACAAACGCGTTCAGGTGGGTATAAATGTACAGAAAGTAAGAATAGGGTAAAGTAAACTAGCTCACACTGAAAAGGAATTGAACACAGAGTGGTAATGTGGCAGATATTGTAGATAGGGTAACATTGAATGGGCGTCCGCAGTGTGGTACGAGCTGGTACCCACAGCAGGTACCACTGATTATGTGATAACCATAAAAATAGGAGTAATATACATTAATTTTCCATGTTATCCTGATACTCATAAAAAATATTTACTATAAGACTACACAGTGGCATAGATTTATGCATATATTTCTATTTTATGGGACTCATTTATTCATTTTTAATAAATCCGAAACTTTATCATTAAAATAATTTAATCCAAAAAGAGGTATCTTTCTCAAGATCCTTTTATGCTCTACTCGCCTTACCAAAAGGATTAAATCCATTAATCTTTATTTGATTCTGTAACAGTCTATAGCTTTGTTACCCAAGAATTATCCTGTGCTATATGCTCCCTAGGCTCTGGAGTTTATACTTTGAGGGATACTCAAGGGTTGTAACCTCTGAGCATAGGATCATGTAACATGGGAGAAATTTTGACACTTGCATGCTCCAGGGTTACCTTTTGCAATACAATGACATCACCAGTCTTGCCCACATTCTATTTCCCCCAGAATATAAGTAATTAGATCAGCTGTTTGACATATAGCAAGCAACCAACATCAAACGTTTTTTGCTAAGTACTTTAGCTCAAGGTGAGCCTTAAGCATTGTACCATGTGGGGTGAGTAGCTAGCTGGAAAGATTGTTAAGACATCTCTATTTGGCCCATGTCATGTGTTCACATCACAAGGTTGTCCTAGTTTGTGATATACCTAATATATAATTCCTGCCTAACCAAAGATAGTAGGTAAGATGGATGGCGACCCTCTTTATAGCATACTGCCTGTACATTTTGGAGGAGGAGGGAGTGCATTCGTTCAGTGAGTCAGTGAGTCAGCTCTCTCTCCACTGAGCAGCAAAGAGGAGGCGACATGTCTGGGAGACTGCAGCTCAACTCTCAAATATCTAGCTAGCAAAGCAATTAGTTTGGTTCATTATTGTCAGCTATATTTCATGTTTACATTCTCTTAGCTAATGGTAAGTCTAATATTGTCATTCACAATGCCTCCTTTTCCTTGACTCCAATGGCTTCGTTTCTTTGTGCAAAAGAAAATATATTTCAATATAATGGTTGTTGGCAGTCTACTGGGGATTTCCTTTTGTTAGTCTAGTTTAAGTCTAAATCTGTATTGATGATGCAGTGAAATGGAAGGAAGAGAGACACCTTGTAAAAACATTGAGAGGGTCTTTTCAAGATTATTATTATACACAAATGCAACAGTAGGAATGCTTAGTTTGGAAAAGCCATCTGGGGATAATATTCTGGTTTCTGAAGAGAAGGGAAGAGACAACGTTCAAATGGACAAAAATATGCAGGGCTTAAAATTATTTTATACTGATGTACATTTTGTGGATCTAACTAGCTAAACATCGCTCAAAATACATTAAAAGTTTTATATCAAATATCTGCATGCAGGCTAATACATTTGGGAAATTCGAAGGTAAAGATGCTTGTTTAGTTAACTTTTATGAATATGTTCAGTTTGATGTTAGCTTGTATATATGTTTGATGTGAACTTGTATGTATGTTTGTCACCCAACAGACGTTAGCTAATCGGTTTAATTTTACTTTAGGTGACTAAAGCAGAATATCATCAAAAAAATAAATCTAGAGAGTCATAAGGACGTTATTTACAAAAAAGTGTAAGTAGGACAATTTACTTAAAGTAAACTTAAAGCAAATGTAAAACTAATTTACTCTCTAGACTGCATGCATCAATTATTTTATCAGGCAAACTGAGTTGTGCAACTTGGTAAAAGCAGTAAAGAGGCAGATGGAGCAACAGGGTCACAGGTGAGGCCTGTCAATGACAGACTAAGGCAAAAAAAAGCAGGTGTAGCTGGCAAGCAGGCTAATTTTTAAATTAAATGAAATCAAAGAGTTACTGATTTGTGCAAGATGTAAAATTATCGGTCAAACACAAGATATCCAACACTGTTTTTTTTAAGGGCGGAATATCGGCTTCCCTGCACTTTTATTGTCACCACCCCTCATGGGTTTGCAGAAGTAAAAATAGTATAAAATGGTCACACAACAAAATGGAAAATATTCAGGTCTCCCCTCTCTCTTTAACTTTCGACTGTCTTTTGTGCAGTTGTTCCTTTTTCTTTCTTGACCCTGCTTGTTCACCTCGCCCCCGGCTTCTGCCAGCACCTAAGACATGTGTGTTTTTTGGGGTGGGAGGGGGCCCCATAAAGCATTCAGGCTCAGGGTCACAAACTTTGTAAATCCGGCCATGGAAGGTCCTATCCAATTGAGGGACAAAACATGATGACTACAAGAACGAAACTATCTATTTAACTACTATCATCACATCAAGTTAGTCATAAGGCACATAAAATAAATCAATTCTACGGTGGATTAATTTTTAATAAATAGGCATTACTTTTTGCCTGCAAGTAAATGTCTAATGTATGTCTGTATTCCTGCAAGCTTAGGTTTACTAAATTAGCTTTTCACAAGTCAAATCTTTTATACCTGGCACTGGCTTTTGTAACTTTTTAAGCACTTTTTCAATATCTTGTTTAAGAAATGGTGACTCGAACTGATGGCAGTATTCCTGGTGAGGTCTAACTACGGCATTACATTATCTCTTCTGAACAATTTAATTGATTCTACACATTATTTCTACCTAACAAGGTAGAAAAAACTATGCCTACAGGCTTGACCAAATGGCTTATGAGAACACAATGCAAGATAAAGACCGCAGCAGTCCCTGATGGAGTACAAATGTGTTGGATATGTAGTTCCAGATGTTGGAAGTTTTTGTTATCTTCAAAAAAAAAGTAAATGCCCCATCAGAACACACTGAAGGATTCCTTTTCGGTCTATACATACACACACACATACAGGCATGCATACACTCAGTGGAAGAAGGAAAACTGATCGATTGAACTGCAGAGTTGACCAAACAAGTGATCTACAATAGTGTGGTGTGATTGTGCCAAGTGTCCGTCTCAAGAACATGTGCAGGAGAGGTCCGGGCACACCCACCAGCACCGGCTGAGGATTGCGGAAATTTAGACATAATTGAACTGACTGTGATCCCTCAGTTGGTGCTGGAAGTCGGGATAGGAGCCGGGCGATATAACGTCGTCTCAGATGAAAGAGGCTAAAAGAAGGGCGAACGGAGGTGGAATGGGGAGAAGAAGTCCCGTCGGCAAAGGGGAATGCCGACTGCATTTACGTAAATGAAAGTTAAATTCGGGTTTTCGTTGTTTTGTTTGGGGTGAACCCGTGAGGGGGATCCCTGAAGAGCATTTTGTTTTATTTACAGTGGTCAAATAAAGCACCAGCAAGAGAGCTGGAGAACCCGGAAGTGTGGTTTTAATGGTTATTTCCGAGCCAAGCATGTCAGCGTGCTACAGTGGTGCCAGAACCCAGGATGACGACTTAGGTCCTGAGGCTAAGTCCTTGACTCGTCTCCCGGTGTCCCTAGGTAACCAGCTGTCCTCGTTCAAGAGCGCAGAGTTCCGTCAACTGGTCTGTGAGTTTGCAGATGTGTTTTCCCCTCTGCCAGGTCTTACTAACATCGTCGAGCACCATATCCATTCCCCGCCAGGCACTGTGGTTCGGACCCGGCCGTATCGTATCGTATTTTCGTAAGAAAAAAGTGCTGCTGGAAGAAATTGAGAAAATGCTGGATATGGGAGTAATCGATGGAGTCCTACAGCAATTAGTGCAGTCCAGTGGTTCCTAAACCGGATGGGTTGGTGACATTCTGTGTTGACTACAGGAAGGTCAATGGAGTTTCAAAGTTTGATGCTTATCCCATGTCTCGGGTGGATAAGGTGTTGGAACGGCTGGGCACTGCTCGCTTTTACACGACACTCGATTTGACCAAGGGCTATTGGCAGATTCCCCTGTCTCCGATGTCCAAGGAAAAAACGTCTTTCTCCACTCCGATCGGTTTGTACCAGTTTGTCACTTTGCCTTTTGGGCTTCATGGAGCACCAGCCACCTTCCAGAGGCTCATGGACCACTGAGAGTATGCTGGCGACTATCTTTGTTGTTTACTGTAATGATTGGGAGCGGCATGTGGCACTTGCGGGCAGCCCTGGGTGCTTTGCGGGGGGCTGCTCTCACGGCGAACCCCAGCAAATGTGCGAATGGGCATAGGGAGGTACGGTATCTGGGTTTCGTCTTAGGTGGGGGCCGAATTCGGCCCCTTATGGACAAATTTCGGCAATTTCCGCCTGTCCCCCACCTAAGTCGAAAAAACAGGTGAGATCTTTCCTCGGGTTAGCTGGGTACTATTGACGGTTCATTCCCAACTTCGCTGACCTGGCCTGCACGTTGACAGACCTCACCAAAAACGGTTGTCCAGACCCAGTCCAGTAGGCGGAGCAGTGCCAGACAGCGTTCGTGGCAATTAAAGCGGCTCTATGCGGGGGACCTGTGCTTGTTAACCCTGACTTCTCCAAAGACTTTGTGTTGCAGACGGACGCGTTGGAGCGTGGCGTGGGAGCCGTGCTGACCCAGGAGGTGGACGGGGTGGAGCATCCTGTCATCTATATCAGCAGGAAGCTCACCCCCAGGGAGGGTCGGTTCAGCACCATTGAACGGGAGTGTCTTTCCATCAAGTGGGCTGTCCTGACCCTATCTCCTAGGGCGCCGGTTTCTCTTGGTCACTGACCATGCTCCCCTCCAGTGGCTGCAACGGATGAAGGACATCAATTCTCGAATCACCCGGTGGTATCTTGCCCTGCAGCCTTTTCGGTACCAAGTGGTTTACCGGGCGGTGGCTCAGAACACCGCGGCCGACATCCTCTCCCGGTTGGAGGGGGGGCTGTGCGCCGAACGAGCCCTTGGATCGTTCTGGTGGGGGAGCTGTGTGCCGCGTGTAGGTCTCAAGAACACGTGCAAGAGAGGTCCAGGCACGCCTACCAGCATCGGCCGAGGATTGCGGTAATTATGATCATAATTTCAGGCTAAAGGATGGGCAAACGGAGGCGGAAGGGGGAGCAGAAGTGAGTTGGCGCCGGCAAATTTCTGCCCATTCCAGGATCGTATTACAGTTCTCTTGTAGCGTGTAAAATCTTATTCTACTTTGCTCATCAGCAAATTTGAGTACTGATACCAATCTACTGATTGTTTATATGCAGTATATACAAGAAGGCCCTTAGGACCCAACACAGATCCCTGGGGAACTTGCCACATCACATGTGTATTCCGTCACCATTGGTCTTCATGATGTAGTCTCTCTCAGAGTAGTTGACTGTTGACTGTTGATTGTGGAATAATTTTTTTCATTACAGTAATTTTCATCCATGGGAAATTATTTTCTTTTGCCTGTCATAACCTGCTAACATAGTTTCGACTTTAGCATTGACATGTGTTGCTAGATAGTGAGTAGCAAATTCCTAATTTCTAATTAATATACATTTATTTTGTGCTAAAATGTTATTATGGGGTTTCTGCTCCATGTTTTTTGATTAGTAAAAGTGGTTAATTACTATAACAGAATTTCTTATAAGCAAGTGGTATGTATATATGTATACTTTTTGTTTTTTTGTGCTTTATATATATATAT
>JAOYSI010000214.1:5286-18496 GCA_025775065.1 Hiodon alosoides | reverse complement strand
CACTCACTCACACACACTCACACTCACTCACAGTCACACACACACACACACTCACACACTCACACACACACACACACACAGTCACTCACACACACTCACAGTCACTCACACTCACTCACACTCACTCACACACACACACTCACTCACAGTCACTCACACTCACACACACTCACTCACTCACACTCACTCACAGTCACTCACACTCACTCACACTCACTCACAGTCACTCACAGTCACTCACAGTAACTCACATACACTCACAGTCACTCACAGTCACTCACTCACAGTCACACACACTCACTCACTCACACTCACTCACAGTCACTCACACTCACTCACACTCACTCACAGTCACACACACTCACAGTCACACACACTCACTCACAGTCACGCACACTCACAGTCACTCACACTCACTCACAGTCACGCACACTCACAGTCACTCACACTCACTCACTCACACTCACTCACTCACACTCACACACACTCACAGTCACTCACACTCACTCACAGTCACTCACACTCACAGTCACTCACACTCACTCACTCACACACACTCACACTCACACACTCACACTCACTCACACTCACAGTCACTCACACTCACTCACACTCACTCACAGTCACTCACTCACACTCACACACACTCACATACACTCATTCACACACACACACACACTCACACACACTCACACTCACTCACACACACTCACTCACACTCACACACACTCACACTCACTCACACTCACACTCACTCACAGTCACTCAGGACCGAGGGAAGATAACAGGTGGCTGTCGACTTAAGGCCAGGCTGATCATCCACTTAGAGCAGCTCATCTGTCTGCTGTCTCCCATGTTTGGCAAAGCTTCTCTGCAGAGCATCAGTGTGAGGGGGAAAAGCAAGGCCCGCCCACGCCCCGTCACTCTAAAGCCACGCCCCACCCCAACAGTCACACAAACCAGCCGGTGTCCACAAACAGGGGCACTGTTACTGCCATTGAGAGCGCTGACCGTGCATGAGAAAGGCCACAAGGCAGAATGGAGGAGAGAGTGGGATAGAGAGAAATAAAGAAAGCAAACACAGAGTAATGGGTCAGCCGATGAAGAGGAGGGGTATCAGTGTTTTATGGCTCCACACACCCACCAGGAGGGCCGGAGGAACAAGGAAGTCCCATTATTAACAGCATAAACAGGGACCCCTGAGAACAGAAGAGCATTATGGGAAAAGGCCTATGAGATGCGCCCACCTCCCAGTCTATGCCATCCTCTGACATGAGGTCATCGCCCTGCCCCTTTGAAGCCCACTCTGCAGGGAAACTGGGCGACCGAGGGGGTCCATCGCTGCGGACGGACGTCGGGCCCCGGGTCAAGAATGTGGCTGTGCGGCCGTCATGATACCACGCGGCCCCTAAGCAGGTGGGGCCTGGGCCCCTTCGGAAGTCTGACTCCAGATTCATCCAGTGACAACCCACAGTGCGGTTACGCTACTTTCTCAGACAAGTCTGCCTTGTTATGATATTTTAAATAATAAAGTATAGTAAGATGTTGAGATGGGTTAACCGTAAAGATTATATGCACGTGTTTTTATTGCCTTAATGGAACTCCATGTTAAACTTATCATTGTCAGCGTCATAACTCATACATAAAATGCATACTAAAAACTACTAGGTGTCTTATGAATTAGTATATATAGTAGTTTTTATACGCAGGTCAGAGTTACATAACAAGGGAAAATTAGAGGGAATCAGAGACGGACAGCTTGCGACTGCGTTTGCAGACCCCGGTCATTCCCATAGCAGACAATGTTTGTAAAGGGAAAGTCTGGGATACACTACAGCCATTATGTTATCTCCCCGTCTCTTTCAGGAAACGTCTGAGAGACTGAGACCTGGATCAGGCCACGCTCGGTGTAACGCGCTCCACTCCTGACCACCTCCGCTGCACGTCCGACAGGACACAATTCAGTCAAACCTCTGACATCATTTCTGACTGCAAGTCGGTGCCTCGTTAAATTCGAGGAAACAAATTGGCTGACAGAAAACCTACAAGGATGCTCGTTACGGGTCGACCCCTCTTCAGCTGTGTGGCCATTAATTAAATCCAGCGCTTGGGTCAGGGAGACAAGTGTCCTGTTTCCTCAGGCTGGTTAATAATCACTTCACCGTCTGCTCCGCGCAGCCCCGAAACGACAACTCCAGTGCCAGGTTTGGGTACGCTTGGAGTTTGGAGCGAGCAAGACCGCAGACGGCTTCGCACGCTGGGTCGTAGCTGGGGTCCCGTCTGCTAAAACACTTAACTTAGCCCCTCTGTCAACACAGCGCGGCCATTCTGGCCCTAACTGGCCCCCCCAATTAAACCAGGAATGAAATTTACAGTTTTATTATAAATCACGAACAGTTTCCCTATGAATACATCATCATCGTAATTGGCCATGGCACGGTGTTCCAGAGCTCCACTGACTCTGTTTGGAGCATAAGCCAACTCATAAGCCGATTCTGAAACCTGTTTATTTAAGACAAATAAAGCTCAACTGTCTGTCAGCCGCAGCACACACACTGACAAGCTCACAGACAATGTCTGTCAGCCGCAGCACACACACTGACAAGCTCACAGACAATGTCTCTCAGCCGCAGCACACACACCGACAAGCTCACAGACAATGTCTCTCAGCCGCAGCACACACACTGACAAGCTCACAGACATCCACAAGAGCCCCATCCCTCCCGGTACATCCGCCAGAACGTCCCTGCTCGACATCTGTTCACAGAACAGTTCCTGTTCCTCTCCCGTCTGCAAGCGTCGCTCAAAGTCGGGTGCCAAAAGGATTTAACAGACTGATGCCAGCCAGTCACGCCTGCACGATCTGCGTGTGATAGGACGGAGCAGGCTTTGGGCACGTGCGCGTTTCAGTGTGGCAGTTTCAGTGAGCTTGTTACAGTGTGCGCATTACACTGAGCACGTTTCAATGAGCTCGTTACAGTGAGCGTGTTTCAGTGTGTGCGTTTCAGTGAGCTCGTTACAGTGTGCGTGTTTTGAGGTGCGCGTTACACTGTGTGCGTTTCAGTGAGGTCGTTACAGTGAGCACGTTTCAGTGAGCATGTTACAGAGTGCGCGTTTCAGTGTGCGTGTTACAGAGTGCGCGTTTCAGTGTGCGTGTTACAGAGTGCGCGTTTCAGTGTGCGTGTTACAGTGTGCGTGTTACAGTGTGCGTGTTACAGAGTGCGTGTTACAGTGAGCATGTTACAGAGTGCGCGTTTCAGTGTGCGCGTTACAGTGAGCGCGTTACAGTGAGCATGTTACAGAGTGCGCGTTTCAGTGTGCGTGTTACAGAGTGTCTGCGCCCTTCACCATTATGGCACTGCATGCCACTTGTACCTGGTTGGGCTTCAATCGATTCTAGTCGAGAAGTGTACAGCGCTTATTGCCTCAGAATAAGGTCATAAAACAGAGCGCTTGGGAGAGAAAATTGGGCTCTAAATTACACACATGACAGCTTTCTCTGCATTCCTGCCCAACTTTAACAATATTTAATTATTTCAAAATATCAAAACATGTGGAGGCAGTGGAAAATTGGCAGCCCCAGATGTAATGATATACTTTGCATGAACGATACTGTACAGGGTAGGACAGCATCAATCGCACACCAAGCAATAAAACAACTCTTCTGTCTGCAACCTGTGATCCTGCCTTTTTAAAGTCATGACTTTAAACGTCCAAAACTGCGGCAAATCTAAAGATACTCAGGTGTTGTAGGCAGTTGAATTCAACGTCTTTCACCCTTTGGATCTTACTGCGGAGAAACACCGCTGAGATGAACTCACCGATGCAGGCATGGACTCGGACGGACAGCTGAGTCCGAAGGATTACGCTGTGTTTCTTGCCTCTCCTGCGAGAAGAAAACAGAGGCAAAAGGGAGAAACGGTTATTGGCTTTTGAGTCAACCCTTGTACACGGTTCCAGCGGAAATCCAGGTATTAAAAAATAAGTTACAACAGGCTTAATAAAAATAAAAATAAAACCATTAGCACTGGAAGCCAACACAGACTTTTTTTTTGTCAGCTGAGCAAATAAGAAAGTGGAAAGAAGATGCATGTGTTTGGACAGGAAGGAGTTCAGCTATCATGCATCACGGTGACAGAGGATTATACAGATATATCGCAGTATACAGCGAAAACGTAGCTTGTTTTCTTAGGCTGTTTTCCACAGTAGAGTCAGTAACTGCAGTTTATTTACTCCAAAAGCTTGTGAAGGAATGTCAATGTGAAATAAAAGGGAAAGGGAAAAACAATTGCGCTCTGAGTGGAACTTCTGCTCCGTGTTCGGGCAGGCCCAGAAGTCTGTCACTAAACTCTCCTCCGCTCTCAGATCAACCGATGCGGCGTAGGAGGACGGATACAGATATAGATAGATGCACTCGGACAGACTGTTTCTCAACGCGGGATCTGATTTAGCCGATTCCCGAGCGCATCAAGATTACCCGGCACTGCGGCAGGCAAGCTAAAACAGGCCCGCGAAGTGGCGCAGCTGGCACACAGAGAGTGAGGCCTGCTGGGAACGGAGGCACGCCCCTTATCTGGGGCATTTCATGGTGCGTAAATGTCCTGGCTGATGCCCTTTCTTTAGATCTAGATGTGTGTCTGAGTCACTCTCAGTGAGGAGCGAGCCAGGGGTTGAACATTCTTGCCTCTGGCATGAGTCACGTGTGAGGAGCTGAGATCTCAAGTTCCTTGGGCAGTTTTACACCGCTCTCCCTATGTGCCTCACGGAAAGGCAGGCTCTAATCATAGCCACAAGCAGAAGATTGGACTAAAGGGGTACGTCTCGGGAGTCTGCAGTTTGACCTCTCCTAACCCACACACACACGCCGCGTTTGCATCCCAGTCAAAGTCATCCGGGAGAAGGAAAAACCACAGCCGCCCATCAAGGGTAAGGCAAAGAGTGATTTGGTTTGTGGGAGTGCAGTCCAGAGAGGGGGCTTTCAATCTGCACCATGCAGAGACAACACCCAGTGCAGAGGGATAGCGGACAGGGACCCATAGGCTAAGCCCAGGCACAGGCCCAGGCACAGGCCCAGGCACAGGTACAGGCACAGGTCCAGGCCCAGGCCCAGGCACAGGCCCAGGCACAGGTACAGGCACAGGTCCAGGCCCAGGCCCAGGCACAGGCACAGGCGCAGGCGCAGGCACAGGCACAGGCACAGGCACAGGCCCAGGCCCAGGCACAGGCGCAGGCGCAGGCACAGGCACAAGCCCAGGCGCAGGCACAGGCACAGGCACAGGCACAGGCCCAGGCCCAGGCCCAGGCACAGGCGCAGGCGCAGGCACAGGCACAGGCACAAGCCCAGGCGCAGGCACAGGCACAGGCCCAGGCACAGGTACAGGCCCAGGCACAAGCCCAGGCACAAGCCCAGGCCCAGGCACAGGCCCAGGCCCAGGCCCAGGTACAGGCACAGGCCCAGGCACAGGCACAGGCCCAGGCACAGGCCCAGGCCCAGGCCCAGGCCCAGGCCCAGGCACAGGCCCAGGCACAGGCCCAGGCCCAGGCACAAGCCCAGGCCCAGGCAGACAGGTGTCTGTCATGCGCGTCAGAGAAGGGCTAGTTGCCACCGCAGAACAGGAGCAGCTGACATCCTCCCTCGGAGACAAGTGACAGAGGTGCTGAACGCAGGCGGAGGGAGTCGGTAAGTTGGCGCAGAACACTGACTGTGAAAGAAGCCTAACTCGGCACCCACATCATTAATCTGAACGGAGGAAATTTAAACTGGAGGGACCTGGAGGGTATAACTACATTCGGTAAGTGTTTAGCATTTGCAGTGGCCAGAAGGGACGGAGCTGGTTGATGATTTAAAGCACCAAACTGATTAAATGCAGAAGTCCAATATAAATAGCTAACTGATTGGAAAAAAAAGGTACCTAAACAGAAAAGGTTCATCCATAATGGCGTTCGAAAAAGCCAGTCCAGTCCGTTCACCATAAAATCCCCATTCTCGGTTTAGTCGCAGTGGAAAAATCCGTTACGAACCACTACTTCCAAACAACAACAAAAAACAAAAAAGCCCTGGTTGATTCTGGAAGTAGCAGGACTGCTGACGTTTTGGGAAAGCAGCCCAAAAGGAGCACAGAGACAGCTCTGGATAGGGGTTTAAAGCCTGAGGCACACGGGCGTCTTTCAAAAAGCTCAGCCCACTCACGGTGTAATAGTGTTCAGACTCGAAATGTGCTCAGGCAGCCAGTTTAGTAGTATATAGAAGATTTTTTTTTCAACAAAAAAAAGAAAAGAAAAATAGACCAAAGTTTGGCGCTTCTTTCCTTTGTTCGGTGTTCGGAGTAATCTAACATCTAATTTTAAGGTGTGAAAAGGTTATTGACCACCCCTAGTTAACAATTATTAAGGGATAATTAGGGTCAGCTGAGTACATTCATTAACAGTCTGACCTGATTTGGGTCAGCGCTGCCTAATATAAATCTGACTAACTTTGGCCCATACCAGGGCGAAATTGTCAGCACACAGATACTAGAGGCACATCATACCGAAATAAAATAAACAAACAAATAAATAAATAAACACATTTTTAAATATCCCAGAAGACCTCTGGGTATGTTATTGACGCCTGTCAGTCTGGAAAAGGTTACAGAGTACTCTCTAAGTAGTTTGGGCGAATCTTCCCAGGATGGTCTGTCTAGCCAGAAACTCTCGATGATCAAGGTGAATCCTCAGACTGGATGTTGCGTTGACAACACATACTTGGGGGGAAAGGTCACAGCGGAAAGTAACACACACTCAATACACTTATCCCTTTCAATAGTGTAATTTGAGCAGGATGTGCAGTGTCTATTGTCCACAATGGAACACAAACTTCTGCTGACAGGCTGCACCTTGACAACCCTACACAGCCTGTGAATACTGAGAAACGCTTCCACACCTGAACCACTTGAACGGGACAAATGAGAAAATAGGGTTTTTTTGTTGTTTTTTTAAGTTGGGGGAATCCGTCTCTTTCTTGACGCCAACGGCATTACCTGCTAACAGTCGACAAGATGCAGAAGCGTTTTTTTCACTTGCAAGAGCCATGCTAAAAGCTGTCTCGAGAAAGTTCCTTTTCGATACTCGTCAAGTTTATATTTTTACAACTCAACAGGGGGAAGCCTGGCACAGGAAAGTGTTAGCACTGTCCTTCACCTGGTGTTTAATTAAGCAATCAGCTGTTTGAGGTGAGAGAAAACACTGAAAAGTAAGAGCAGCGTCTCGCCCATTTTAAAAACATCGGCCCAACGGTTCAGTTGGTAGAGTGGAAAAAAATGCACCAATGGGACGGTTCAGTGCCAGACCTGAGAAAAAAAATGCACCAATGGGACGGTTCTATTCCATTGTCACCAACAGTAGGATCAGGGGGAGACATAAGCTAATGGATCGTTACGGGGGTCAGCTTTAATCAGGGCTGCATCGATTTCCATTACTAACTGTTTACGAATGGAAGCACTGTGGAGAAAGCTAATCCCATGACAAAATTCTGCAGTCATCAACAGCAACAGCCTAATTACGTCTAACAAACGCCTTTGCACAGGGAAAGCAAATTGATCACTGTGTACTGTGATCACTGAGATGAATCAATGTAAGCCGCCTCTGTCCCTATGTATGGACAGGTAAACCTGCTAAGCAAATACACAATGTAAAATAAAAAACCATATCGCTTGGCCTTTTCAGGGCCTTGAGGCCTCACGAGTACCGCTGCATCTGTCCAGCCAAAGACATGTGCTTTCCTAACGCAGCTGGTCGAGAAATTAAATAACCAACACCCGCAGGCATATCTCCGAGCTGAAGGAATTTCCATCGGGCCAAAATTTGACTCCTATTTGTGGTGAATAGCAAGGCGCGTATTTGGAGCGGTGTCAGCATTATGCATTAATATGATTGAAAATAACAGCTTAGCAACGTGTTCCTCCAGTGAAAAGAGCCGGGATTCTTTGACTCAGTTGGCAAGAAAATTTTAGCTGCTACGAAAACATTGAGTTAGTACATTGTCGCCTGAATTACATTGCCGTCTGAATTACGTAATCTGCAAGCTAGATCCATTCTGATATTTGAAATACATAAATTGCATTTTTGTGCAGAGACATACAAATCTGGGTAAGCGGACCTCCAGAAGCAATGTTTAAAAGTCAGGGTGAATTATACTTAGAATGTCCATGTAAATTTGAAATCGAAAATATATTACATATTCAAACTCATTTGCACAGTGGTAGGGCATTGGTTTTTATGTTAGTCTGAGCACGATTTGAATCAGAGTTGAGTTCTCCTAGCCACTTGTAATGTAACCTTTAGAGGGTGTGGTTAATTTATTTCGCGTTCGTTGACTGAAACTAGGAAATTATACCATCTTAAGCAGTGTACTTATTTTATTCCATTCTCTATTAAGTCTTTAAATAGTCATGGCTTAAAATTGAAATTTGTTGTGTTCTGGGTCTTTTTATAGTTATGTTTTTGTTTTTTCTTTAACTGTTTATGGTTAAAAATCGAATTAGCGCTGCCGTTAGAGAGGCACAAACGGGTGGGGTTTTAGCCGGCATTGCTTAGAGCCGAAATCTGGAAGGAAGGTTTCCCCTGCCTTGGGGAAAAGGAACTGGAACCGGCGGAGTTTTGTCTTAATGGAATCCCGACAATATTGAAATCTGTTCACAATTAAAATGAACGACAGGAGAGGGGATGCAGAGGATGATTTCGGCTGCCAGAGACTGACGGAGAAGCCAGCAGATCCCAGTAATAACAGAGATGACCGGCCTCCGCGCTTCCAGCATTGAACGCCATAACAAGTCACTCGAAAACCACAGTGACGGAATATTACTATTATTTGACACTCTCTCTGATCGGACACCATTTCCCGTCCCACGCTAAAGGGCTCGGCGAAGTTTCACAAGGCGCTGTCTGTAACGTCGAGCTTTCGTATCTGTCCAATCACAGAAAAACGCGCAGAGCCCATTGCTCTACTGTCTCTACTGACAGACATAATACTCAGCGGAGAGCATTGAGGCAAACAACGCGTCCCGTCAAAAACCCAGCGATACGGACATTTCTGATATGAAACGAAAGGACATTTCTGATATGAAACGAACGGACATTTCTGATAGGAAACGAACGGACATTTCTGATATGAAACGAACGGACATTTCTGATATGAAACGAACGGACATTTCTGATATGAAACGAACGGACATTTCTGATATGAAACGAACGGACATTTCTGATAGGAAACGAACTGAAATTTCTGATATGAAAAGAAGCAAAGCGCATTTGTGTACAGATTCTTTTGTCTTATTTGAACTCCCTGGGACGTTTGTTAAACTGATTTACTTACTGCAATCATTAAATTGCCACGGATACCACATGGAAGATAGGAGGGAGTCATGAAAACTGCTCAAACGGCGAATCAGTCCATACCAAGTCTTATGCTAAAACTCGTAGAATCTTACTCGGATCTAATCTCACGGCATTAAAAACAAAAAAAGAGTAATTCAGATATTTCAGGTGTTATTCAATGACCCTTAAAAACTGCGTTCCCAATCTTTGCGTGCGTCAGCGCTGCTGCAAGGGCAAAATTCATCCTCGTGAATATTTAATATCTCGCCTCAAAACTGTCACTTCTGTCAATCAGATTAGCGGCCCATTCCGGAATCTTTAGAGTCCTTTAAAAAACAAAACAACCTTCAAAGAAATAATCTGCCTCTTAACCCCCAGTAGAAACCCCCAACGCACTAACATTCCGCACGGACTCCAGGCCTTGCCCTGTATGGAATGGGGAACAGTGGGATAAAACAGGAAGGCTGAGAACAGCTTCAGCGTTTTCTATTAATCCTTAATAATCCCCGCAAGTATTTCAAGCCCCCCCCCACAAAAAGGCCGATATCTTCAGAGCTGGAAACTAACCTCTTCTGAGAGCAGTTCCTCAGTGTCTAGCCTAAACTGGAAACAGTGACACCTACATTCCTCTCGGGGAGCGGGGGGTCAACAAATTAGAAACAGAGTTATTCCCATGAATTTGCTGACCCACAGCCAGGGCTGGGGTTAATTCTCCTGAAAGATTATGATTACTGCAACATTATGAGCGTCTGCCACAAGCAAACACATCGTGTAGAGGTGATGTCGTCCCTTCAGCATAGCTATATATTCACAAAAGGGTCTGTCAGTAGATCACGATATCCTTCCATGCCGTGGACGTTAAGCCTAACACAGAAAGCATTGGAATGTAAATCAGTAAATTATATCAATTACAACTTACAGTCAATTTATATAAAGCCAGTTATCAAGTAAATTGCACCACTTTTGAGACTAGTTTACATCTTATATTAAGACCTGCTGATTTGGGCAGGCAAAGACAATCGTGTCTGCATAAAAGAGATTCCTGAGTCGTCTCTCATATTTCCACTTCAGCAAGTAAGGCAATGGAAAAAAAGGTTTGAAAAAGTTTGGTTAGTCATCCATAGTAAAAAAAAAAAATAAAAAATGTTTTTTTTTTTTTATGAGTTATCTCCAAGAATTACAAGCCTGGAACAAAATGGATGGCTTGACCTCGTTTTAGAAAATCCATGTGGTATATCTGGAGCAGTGGAATCTGTTCCATTTAGCCCTCATTTAGGTAAGAATCCGAAAAGTCCACAATTAACAAAAAATGAAGAGGATAAATAAAAATCACAGCATATTCATATTCACCTGCTTCAGGCGAGAGTATTTAAAGTCCAACACTAATTACAGTTCCATTTTCTTCTGTCTAATTGCCTCATCACCTGTTTCCAGTCTGTGGTTTTAGACGTGTCAAACAGAATGCTATCAGATCGGTTTGGATTGATTTACACATACCTACTTAAAGCTTTGGAAAATAAAGACGCTTTGAACTTCCACGTTACTAATATGAATTATATCAACTAATCATTGAAATTGAGAATGCAAATTAATTCGCATTTCCATTTTTCAGAACAGTTTACTGCACAGGCTTGTGGTGCAAAGATATTTCCTCTAAAATGAGAAATGACTTTTTTGCACACAAAGATCACCACACCAGGATTAAACACATACAAGCAATATCCATGACTATGTCTTCCAACCCAAACAGCCCAATAAAAAACCAAAACGTCCTATGTAGGAATTCAAGGCTTAATTAAGGCCATTGGAAACTCAAATATAAATATATATGTTTCCATGTTTCTTTTAATAAAATGTAGGTCAGTCAGCGAACAGACACGTCTCATGATGCAGTGGTAAAATATGAAAAAAAAAAAACATCGATATATAAAAACTGAAAACAGTGAAAAGGCCAGGACTGACACAGCATATCAGAATCAGAACCTTGACAGCCGGCCTCGGGGGGTTCTGAACTGGGGCTCATCCGTGCGATTACAAAACCCTCCAGACAGAAGGAACCCCGTCATCACTGACTGGCACTTGGCTCGGCCAATCCTTTTTCAGGGCTCGAGCGGGGATGGAATAACACACTCAGTGGGTGTGCTGATAACTTAATGTGCCGTCTGCTCGAGGAGACAAAGTAACCCCTTGGACTCCTCACCAGCTGTTCCATCTGGACCGCTCCAGTATATTCACACTTTTTTAAAATTGTAAACTAAACCAACAGCTGAAGCTGTAGCGCTTCAGATTGAAACGGAAACGCAGTGTCTGCAAAGTTGGGTCACAAATTCAGTGGCTAAAATCACAGATGTTCACAGGCCAGACACAAAATCCAGCTTTGCTTTTAACCCTTCTTGAAATAGAAAACCTTTTTTACAAAACGATATAGTCAGTATATCGAGGGTTTTAACCCTTCTTTTAATAGAAAACGATTGAGTCAGCAGATCACATAATAAGCGTCTGTAATGGCACCTTACCAACACTCTAGACACTGCAGCACCTCCAAAAAAAGCGACGTCGTGGTGTTAGGGCCAGAACATTTTCACTTACGCGACTGAAAACCAATGCGTCTATGTGCGTGTATTAGCCAACTGAAAAAGGCCGGGTTTTAACTCGGAGTCAGAATGCAATTACTGAGGCCGTGGTTTGAAGACTTTCTGGCAGGTCAATCCGCCTCCGAGTTCTCCTAGGGAGGGGGCTGCGGGGTCAGATTACCGCTGGCAGATACAGTTGGCCGCGTGAGAAGCCCGCTCCGAGATTTCGGACCGACAGCAAGGGGCAATAGGAAGACGGCACAGAGAGACACAAAGGGGTGAAACGCGATCGACGGGCTTTGTGTCCGTTTGGCTGCTGGGACACCACTACAGAACACAGACTGGAGATTTCTTTGTGCAGTAGGGCCTAACTGCTCCATTACATGCTCTAAACAAACAGACTCCACTGCGCTAAACTGCGCTAAACTGCGCTAAACTGCCAGTGAAGACGCTCTCAGAAGCAGACCAGGAATCGTGCGTCTAATAAAACGCACTCCGGGCTGCAATTTTTTTAACTTTTAAAGAATACACATAGACTATCGGATTTACAGACTGCCGTCTGGCAGCATGTCCTTCTGTGAGCATTTAAAACCTGTTATTATGCCCATAGTGACATTTTCGCTCCACGGCAGTTCATTTTGGTTATTTTAATAACCATTTATTGCCGGGTGTATTCCCCCCTGGATTTGCTGGAAGCATTCGTAGGGTTAGGGTTAGGGTTAGGGTTAGCATTCCTAGTGAGCTTGTGATTGCTTTCTTTCACCAATTACAAAACAAAAGCTTAATCCACGGGGATTTCATTTTTTTCCCTTCTTTTCCAGAAAAAAAGGAAAAAAAGATTTCTACAAATTTTTTGTCAAAACGGAACATTACCAGAACATTACAAGAAGACCTCTAATCAAACACGCATCACACTGGAAGGCTCAGGGGAACCTCTAATCAAACACGCATCACACTGGAAGGCTCAGGGGAACCTCTAATCAAACACGCATCACACTGGAAGGCTCAGGGGGACCTCTAATCAAACACGCATCACACTGGAAGGCTCAGGGGAACCTCTAATCAAACACGCATCACACTGGAAGGCTTACACGGCATACACGCACATACATGATCATACACACACACACACGCACATCAAAACAACACCCACATACACACACATACATGAGCATACACGCACATACATGAGCTACACGCACACATGCACATCAAAACAACACCCACATACACACACATACATGAGCATACACGCACATACATGAGCTACACGCACACATGCA
>JAOYSI010000213.1:8192-52210 GCA_025775065.1 Hiodon alosoides | reverse complement strand
AGCATAATCATATAGCATAAGCATAATCATATTTTTGTAACACTTAGCAACAAACATTAGGTTTAACTATTATTTTTTCCAACAGTGTTTTACTTGGAAAAGCTTACTTTATTTGTGTTTATTTTTATTGTCACAAGAATGTGGCATGAATGTGGCATGCACCTTCCCCCCATGTCTCTGTCTCTGACACTCTCAGACCACGCCCCCGTGTGCTACACCATTGTTTTGATATGGTTATTAAAAGGGATTAACAGTCTGAAGAGCATGTCAGCTAAGCTGAAAATGGCTTAATCATCTAGGAGCACGTCGCTTTCCAGGAACTCGCAGCACAAACGGAAAAAATTGATTGTTCCTTAGATTAAACCTCCATGCTTCAGTGACAAGAAACTTCGTCATGGTCATGACGAGCTCGACAACTATGACTGTACGTTTTTATTTAAAAAGAGCTGAAAGTGAAATTGAGTTTGTTTTATAATCTAGTACAATATCCATTTATCTTAGTTGTTTGTATTGGCAGCAAGCAGTTGGCTGTGGGAGGACAGTATTCAGTCATTCAGAGCAAGATTTAGAGTTCAGCAGCTGTCACATGTTATCATTATTCCCAAACCTTTATCCATTGATCTTATACTTGTTTCCTTATCATTTAGCAACTCAGCTATTATATTTTATAATTATAATTATTGCTTCAATTTTGGTTAAATAAGGTATAATAACAATATCATAAGTTATTCTCCCGTCCTACTATAATTTTTTTGTTTTACCATTTATATACAAATTCACACTGTTCATTTTTAACCATTTATCTCTCCCATAAGTCCAGGTTTTTGTACTATTAACCTAACAACACCAAGATACACATATGAGATGCTATGAATGGGAATGGGAATAAAAATGTACACTTTCTTTTCAGGAAAGTTACGATTGACTGTTAGGGTAGGGTAGGCTGTAAAAGGGGATTATTCTGCCCTGTAATGAGAACACATCCTGATGGGTGACCATATGATACGGCCAGATCATCCCTGGGATGATTCTTAGTTGAGACCTGTTCGTTCTCAGGCTGCTTCATGGCATTTTTATGTTGTAGGATCTTGGAGTCTCTGCGTAGAAGCCTGAGTCTGAATCAAATGCGAGGAGGTAGATCATTTTTTGGTTTTGCCCCCAGGAGTGAAATGAGAGGTTGTGGTCTGTTCTGATCCATCCCTAACAAGTAGGACTGAAAACACTAGCAGGGCCAGATAATGGCAAACACCTCCTTCTAGATTTGGGTGTAACTACACTCTTTCTCAGTCATGCTGCATGGTAAGAAGGCTACGGGGCTCCACTTTTCTGATGGGAGCAGTTGGTATAGGACCCCGCCCAGTCCTTATGAGGATGCATCAGCAGACACCATTGTCTGCCTGTCGGGTCAGTATAGTCGTGCAAGCACAGCAGGTGAACTTAGTTCTATTTTCTCCTTGGACTATGGTGACAGGGGAGAGAAGAGATCCACCTAAGACGTAACATTTTGACATCACGTTGACTTTCTGGTAGTCAATGTAGAACTGCATCGACCCGTTCTGCTTTAGAACTATCGCCACCATTTTTTCTGGTCTAGTCCTCTAGTACCTGTTTTTTTTATGTGCAGGGCAACAATATGGGAAAAGTTTGTGGTATTCTACCAGGTTCTTCCACCTGGCAAGTGGGAGAACATGTCAGAGAACTCCGGTATATGTGGATCTAGCTTGACTTTTGAAACTTTTGAAAAACGTTTTGTTCTAATTATTTTCCTACTTTTGTGAAACATTAAAAAACTATAAGAAATAAAATAATAATTGGCAACTGTGCTTCTTACCTTGAAAAAGCCTCCTTTCTTTGAATATCCTGTGTGAGCATTAGTATCACAGTTATCACACGCTAATTAACACAAAAAGGTCAATTAAATGAAGAAACATATATTTTGTAAATTAATTGTGGAAAATAATAGAGGTCATGTTAGAGGTGGTACAGGGTACTAATGAGTGATATCAAATTTTTAAATGTAATTGTGCATTGGGTCCTGCCACTAAAGGTCTCCACTGGTGGTCGTCGTTCCAACCGTCCACAAATTGATCACGCCGATTAGCAGGAACAATAATGGTAACAGTTTAGTGTTTTAGGAGTTTAGAGTAAACCTCTTGACTGCCCCTGTGGCCAGATATAATTTGCCCGGTTTTGGAAGTTATTTTTATTTTTGCAGCCTGGGCAGAGCTTCATGGAAATCTGCATTTGGCAATGGCAATATGGTAACTGAACGTGAAAAAAAAAAATGACTTCGGAAAACGTTAATAATTTATTTTGATAACACAATATAAAAAGTTATTTTACATACAGTAATTTATTGCAATAATGTATTTAGTGCAATAATGTAAACTAACGTAACTGCAGTTAAAACAAAATAACATGCATATAAGGCATAGTAATTATTTCCAGTGTGGAAAACGCGTGTGTGAAGATGTAAAAGCATAAAAGGGATATTATAACAAAACGAATGCGTGAATTCTACAAAAAAGGACCTTGATAATTTCATAAAGTTGATACAAGGATTAAGTTCAGTTAAAACCCCAATATCGTATTAACTATACACAAATAATTATATTCCAAACCTATATTGCCCATTGTAATATCAGCATAATATATATAATAAAAAAAAGATTTACAATCAAGCAAGTAGTTACAATTCTACTATTATATATTTATGAAACTGCAATATCATACAGCGTAACACACCATGAGTATAAACTGAATTATTTGTCAATATATCTTTAAATGACAAAATTACTATTAATACAATGAAATTAAAGTCATTTTTCCTCAGGGTATAACTATTTCCCCTCCGCCCTCTAACGACTCAGCACCTGCCCAAGTTCTGGTAAGAGTTGGGCTTTGTGCGTCAAGGCAGCCATGCGGGTCATGGTGGTGCAGCGGCTTAGGATTTCCTGGGCTCTGGGACGTGGCGGCACCTTGGGGACAGGGGAACCATTCTCAGCCAGCTTCTCCTCCAGGGGGCTGCTGGGCTGGTCTCGCGCCGGGTCCACGGGGGTGGCGCTCCTGTGTGGTTCCTCCTCGTCACTAAAGCTGGATTCGCTGCCCTCGCTCAGGCTGCCTTTGCGGACTTCAGGCTCCGCGGCGACGGGGCTGAGGAGCTCCAGCGAGTGTGACTTCTGCTTGTTGAGAGGCTTAAGGTGATTTCCCCAGGGCTTGTGAGTGGGATGCTGCCGCTGTTTCTCCTGAGGGTGGGTGGCTTTGTGTTGGGAAGGCGACGAATCACCAGGCTTGGGGAAAAGCATCTGGGCCAGGTTCAGGCTGGAGCTGTACATCTCATTCTGCAAAGTCTGGAAGCGCATGTGCGGGTTGAAGTAGGGCTGCAGGTACATGGAGGGCATGTAGCCGACTTTGCCGTGGTATCTATGGGAACATAGTCAAGAGCGTAAAGCACTGGAATAGAAAAGGTTTGGATAGAATGTAAAACCTGGCCTTTGCGTTCTCACATTCCTCAATGTTCAAACCTTCCACATTAAACTGAAAAAAACCTAAAAACTCACAGCCCATTGCTTGAATGGCAGCCCGCTTATCAGTGTTCCTTGTTGCCGTGTCTGATACATAAAATCTCAAGTTTTATTTCTGTGGACTGTAATATGCTCTCTTATGACGAATTGTGATTTTAAGATTTGTTGTCATTTTGGAAAGAGGACAATGGATGTAAAATAAAGATAAAGAATGTTATATGTATCTGATTTTGCCACCAACAGTTGACAAGAATAAGATAAAGGTAATATTCGGGCCTCTTTTTAAACTGCTACTGAATGGTCGTGACGGAATAACTTCTGTGGGAGCTTTGTTTCGTCTTTGCTGAGCAGCGAACTCAAGGCAAAGCCTCATGAAGCAGCAATTAGTAAACTTTTCTCTGTCGCCACTCTTAGACAAGCCAAACAAGGGATAAACGCAGTACCTGATGAGCCACCAGCCATCGTCAGACTTCTGCAGCACCTCTACCACAGAGCCAATGTTCACAGACACCTCATCGTCTTTCTTAGCTGTACAACTTCTGACTGCACAGTATAGCATCCCTGGAGGTTAAAAAATATGAACAAATGAACCAAGTGATCCGACAATCTGTACATCCGAATTTGAAGTTACTCTTTTTATTCAAAGAGTTCAATTGCATCAGTATAAAGACTGAAAAAATATTTTTTGCAGATTCCCAATTGAACTAAATCATTATTTTCTTGAGAATGCCGATTTAAATTTTTAAAAAAATGTTTTAAACGGGACTCTTTGATATTTCTGCTCTCTGTTGGCTGAGCACTAAACTGGAGGATCTTTGAACTGTACTAAATAATCCGTTGTCGCAGATATGGCTGATGTTGAAACGTGACAGAAAGTACATTTCTATATACAAGTAGAAATCTTCCAGAAAAATTTTAAATATATACATAATACTAACAATAGAATACATTCACTTCACCTGCTAACGGGTAACCCCTCCTAAAGGTATTTTCTAAATGTGTTGTTCAAGGGGACTCTTACCCTCCACAGGTGTGGAACACTGCTCAGGGTCATCAGTTTCCTCTTCTTCACACCTCTCCAGGTAAGGTGCAGGGAACCAGGCAAGGCGTTTTTCCTCGTTCTCCACCAGCCACCAACCTGCATAGTTACAAAAACATGTCAAGCATATTTCACAAGGGAATAGAAAAAATGTACCAAGTCTTGACAAAAAGTTCTGGCTAATGCCTAATCATATCATACGTCATAACTACAACTTCCTGTTATATAATTTTTCCCTTAATGCCTTTTTATACAAGGGGACTCATCTAATTTATGGAATCTATATTATTTATGTTATTTATGTTATTTTAAATATTTACTTCAACATGCGCTCACACCTCTAGGTTATATAGATACATGGTTAACAATAAAGATGTTGGCAGTCGATCCTGTAAAGGAAATTGGAGCCTGGCTGTAAATTGTATTGCAGACACGCGGAAATTGAAATGCGGACGTGCTAACCTGCTTTGTCTTTGATGAGCACATCCACGGTCTCAGCGACGGCCACTTTGAAGGGCCTGTTTTTGGTGTCCTTTGTCTCATAGGGGGCCACACAACGGTAGGTCTGCATCACAAAGGGAGGTGTCACGTTCCCCATACTGTGACGCTTGCCATCAGAGTAAACCGCCCTTGTGCCCGTGCTTTCCGAGAGCCCCTCTGAGGGTAAGATCACAATGCTGGAAACAAAGCACATGGGAGGATTTATTTTGGTGTTAAGGACAGGAACTGGATAATGCAAGCATTCTACACATTGAATTGCCATAAAATCATCAAGCTAATCAAACAATAAAATAAAATCTAGTAATAACATAGAGCATCATACCAGTTTTTTGCATAATCGGGCTGCAGATCCTGATGCTGAGGAAGAAAGAACTGGATAACCTCAGCGCACTGAACAATGCTGGGGTCACATGCAAGCAGCTCACTGCAATACTTCTCCAGGACCTTCAAGCGAAGGACTGATTTGTTGGGGCTACTCTTTTGAAAGTTCTTCGTTATATTTCTTCCTGAAAAGCAACCATGGTGTTAAAAATGTTTAGACTGTATACTATTATGCGTCAGTGCATTGTTTTTGCAATTTATTGGTATTTTTTAAATGAGCTTTCAATTTACCTCCGAACTTGGGAAAAATTCTGTCTGACCTGCGGAACAGGGTTTCTGGACAAAATTTTTTCTTCAGTCTCTTCTGTTGGAATAAAAATAATTCTATGAATTCAAAAAAAAAAAAAAATGAACTAGAAATACCATCTAAACGACTAAAGTATTTAATAAAATTTGGTGAACTTACGTGAAGTTTCTTGAACTCTTGAAATGACCTGTACACAATGATTTCACTTTGATCTGACCAAAGAACAGAAATCATGAACATCTGAAAGTGTTAAAAGAAAAAGGAATATATATATATACAAACAATGATTGATACAAACAGAGAGTAATTTTAATAATGAATAGGTTCCTTACTTTCTTCGTGTCTTTTTGCATCACTCCAATAAGTCGCGAGTTGATAAGAATACGTTGATCACTCATGGTGGTGCTTTCGGATGTTTCAGGTGCTCTCGCTGTATGCTGCTGTAACTACTGCTGCTCTAAAACAACCGTGTATATAAACCCTTTAGAAAGGCGGAACTAAAAATACGCAATAGAGCATAGCACATTTCAAATCGCATTCCGGGGAAGTGAACTATAAACAATGTGTTGTCAAGAGGAAACAGTAGAGCTGATTGCGGTCA
The DNA here is from genome assembly GCA_025775065.1 of Hiodon alosoides. Taxonomy (NCBI): domain Eukaryota; kingdom Metazoa; phylum Chordata; class Actinopteri; order Hiodontiformes; family Hiodontidae; genus Hiodon; species Hiodon alosoides. The sequence continues at coordinate 45,917 of JAOYSI010000213.1, read as the reverse complement.
TAAAATATATCTTTGTAAACAAACCGTTCAGACGTGACAATCCTAGTGTAGGCGAAAGTCTTCATATATATTTACAAACAAGGTAAACTTTAGTGCGGTCAATGCAGATAGATGTTGCATATAAAATATGAATTTAATTGTATTATTATACTATATAAACAACAATTTAGATAGAGATTAGTCTATAAAAGTAGTCTATGCATTGCCTATGATAATCAATGGTGTAAAGATATTAAATTGCATTGCTCTACAATTAGATCATATCGGTGTTACTAACCTCAAGTTACTCCACCGTAGCCGGGAGTCTACCCCTGGTCGTTATAACCTTCTTACAGACAAAAATTAGATACGTCTCGGATCTTTCACTCCAGGAACATGTGCAGTTCTAGAAAAAAAATAATCTAAAGGTAATATTTCCGCCAGCACACCATATTGTTTTCAATTAAAAATGATTAATCCAGGTCAATTCTATGAGACAGTGGTAAAGTTTTAACAAATGTTTAAGTCTCGAATACCGTTAAGATGCTGCACTTCTCTTGTTAAACTTTTTGTTTTGTTTAACTGCAACACAGAAAGATAGAGATGACTGAACCAAAACCATTTTCATTTATAACAGCTATATAAAAATATTTTTTCTACCGATCGGCTAATAGAATGTATTTAAAAACTTAAAAAGTTTCAATCACACTGCCCATCTCTCACGACGGCAACAACAAAACTTACAAACACTTTAGCTAATGGTAAAGACTAATACGTATGTACTTATGTTTTTGTAAAAAAAAAAATAAATAAAAAAAAAAAAAACTGGTGTTTACTTGGAGAGTCGTAAAGTCTGATGCGATTCTTTAGAATATGTTAGACCCGGGGTTTGGGAACCATTGTTGTAATTAATTAAGTTCAACACCAGTTCGTAACAAATTATACCAGTCATACATCAATTCAATTATGTTTATCTGCATGGCTCTGTAGAAATTGTAGCTTTCAACGGTAATAAAAAATAATATAGTACCTTGAGTAAAATTCCTAATAGTCAGTTTATGTAAAAAGTATGTCTTGGTTTTCTAATTATTTTTTTCCCACTAGTTAATTCTTAAATATTTGTATCAATACATTTTTATCCATCATTGTAATTAAATCCATCGTAAAGCGACATATACCTTCCTTGGGCAAAGATAGTTTGGAGGGATTGAGACAGTATAGTATTTCAAATAACAAGTTTAACAGTGGAATGACTGCATTTCTTTGTTACCATTCTCAGACAACATAAACTGTGTTGTTTTCGTAGACAGGGATAACGGGTGTCTAGAATCGATTGCGTTTGGAAAAAGAAAAAATAAATAAATAAAAAAGTTGTCTTCTACATATTATTGTTATTGCTATTGTTATTATTACTCATACTGACAATAATAAGAGACCGGGAAATATCTCTGTGCAGTTAATAATTGAGAAATCTCCGATGTTGCTCCAAAGAGCTAATTAAGTCACAGTTTTCATTCGTTGTTTGCCTTATGTAAAAGAGCCAGTATGTATGAAACAACATTTACTCATCAGTGAATGACGTTGGAAGTCCCAGGCCTCTCTATAGAGATATTAGGCAGTATATATATAGTATTAGGTCTATCGAATAATTTTTTTGTCTCTTTTCACCCAAATGTGAAAAGATGTAAAAATTGTAAAACATTTGAACTATCCTTGAGTATCTTATGGAATTAGATCTGCAACAAAATGATTTTTCATGCCACCCTTGTTGAAGCTCAAATTTTTAACTATCCACTTGTCTTTGGAGGAAAGTGACAAGTAATACAGTTTTTGCAGTCTTTTATTCTCTGAAAGCAAAAGCATGTGCATTGTGAATGTGGTGAAATTTGAAAGTGACATTTTTTCTGGAAATTCATATTGATTAATAAATGCACCAAAAATGTGTTTACAGTTTTCTGTAGACCCTTAATGAAATCCAGTCACCAAGAGGACTGTCATCTCGGTCTCATTTCTGAGGCTCGATGAGATGGAGAGTGAGGCTGGGATCGGTGTGGGGCGCAGGTGTCTCTTCAAAGTGAAGGTGTTGAGAGAGGAAGCCGGCCCCTGATCTGAGGCCACAGGCATTACTCATCTCTTTGAAGAGCAGCCAAGACCTTTTCCCGTACGCTACTGTTCAAGGTCATCTGCCGCTATGGCTGCCAACCCCCAAGCGCACATCACCACCTCCAATAAGTGCCGCATCTGCTTGCCTCTCACCGCCACACGCCTCACTCCCCGCTGACCTCACACCCCTGCAGCTCACCGTCACAGGATACACTGGCTTAGGGCATTGCAGCTAGGTTTTTGGAAGTATGTTGCTGTCAGTTTTAATACTTCAGCAAATGATGTTGTCTCCTTTGGTATTGGTTGATAATCAGGGTTTATGGTCATATAAAATATAATTCCTGGATTTCAGTTATATTATATCATAAATCTTGTTTGTTTTGAAAAGTAAAATTAAAACAAAGTGGATGGACCAGGCAATAATTTAAATATGACCATAATAATGACAAGGAATACATCAACAACAACAATAATTATAATTATTTTATTATAATCATAAAAAGTCTGCTATTCAAATTTTGTTTAGCAGATGCCCTTACCAAATGCGACATCTATCAATGTATGAATCAGTTGCAGATTTAGTAACTGGCCTTGTGTATCGTGTATTTTTTTTCACCGAACTTTCATTGCCCTTCGGTGTTCAGATAGCTTCCAATTAGCCATTATTTCAGCTCTAACGTTACAGCTCCCAATCTCAGGAAAGCTCTTCCTTTCTCTTTTCAAACTTCTCCCACTCTCTTACTTTTCACATTTTTTCAAAATCGCCTCCTTTCGCTGTTCTTGGTACACCAAAAAATGCTTTCATTTTTGCTGTTTTAGTATTGTTTAAATAAATAAACAAACAAACAAACAAACAAATAAATAAATAAACATTATATATATATATATATAATATATATATATATATATATATATATATACACATATATATATATACAATTATATACAATTATTTAAGGAAATATGGCTATAAAGACAGCGGTGAGTCATTTAAATCTATCTGGCAAGGTCTTTGAACTAATTAAAAAACACCTGTGGTTTGCCAAAATATGTGAAACCTCAGTTGTTGGCAAACGAACAGGACTGATTACATGCCGACTGTTTTCAGCCAATCATTCACCCCGAGAGATAAACTTTGAGTTTCGCAAAAAATGGTTTTGTAGCTGTTTTAAATCTAGTTATAGTCACAAATATGGATTGCATGTTGATGATGACAATAATTTCCCTAATTTAACCAGGTAAGCACACGGAGAGCCAGTTCAAATTTTCAATTAGACACACAATGAGCCAGACAAGCAAGGATGAATTTTTCATGATTATGAATTGCCATTGCTAATCTATTATTAAGACTTTAAAATGACATTTTAAGTCAAATTCATTCTAGAAAACGTGTAACTATAGAGGGTTCGCAAACTGTCTCTCACCACTGAATGAGAGATCAAAACATCTGTATTTTGTTCATCTGTATTACATCCAATGCAATACAGATACATTGGATGCACACCCCCCCGCATGCATGTTTGTCCTCTCATCAAGCCTTGTTTAGATTTGGGCAAACTCAGGGACCCCGTATCTGTTTTTTTTCCTTTTTTTCCCACCAGAAGTGTACTTGTACAGGAGGGCCTTATTTTCTGTTGTGATAAGCAGTTGTGATAAGCTGTGCAAGCAAGTTGCATCACCTTAACAGCCTTCAGTGGCTGGGTGCAACGGGAAAGAGTTTAGGTGAGATAATTCTTATGGATGGACTTGCAAGACCTGGCATGGTACGTGTCAATTAATTTAGTTGAAAGCAAGGACGCATGCTGTGTTAGTGCTTTGAGCAATCACCAGCATCCGTAAAGCATTGATGTCTATGATTTTACACAACACGGAGGCCTTCATATTATATTAGGTTCAATTAATATATTTTACATTTAAATCTTCCACAAAGTTATACAAATTATTGTATATATTGTAAAATAAATGATTGCAGGTGGATCTATCTATTGATCTGCATCACAGGAGAAGAGATTTACCGTCAAACAAAACTGAAAATTGGATTTGACATACAAAATATAGTGTGGGGCTGCTGACATTAGCATGTAATGGGCCATATTCCCCAGAACTCTATAGACTCAAAATCTCATTAATATCATAATACTAATAGAGTGGTAAACCCATTATTTTTTGTTATCATCATTGTTATTATTATTACGGTCAAGGTTGTAAATAGGAGATTAAAAATTAGCTGTTTGTGGCATGTTTTTTTTTTTACATTAGCATTTAGCAGGCTGAATAAAACATATTGTGGAACTTGGGACTTGGACTTATACAGGGTTATTATTAGTATTATCATTATTATTGTACTAATAGTAGTAGTATTTGTCGTAGTAGTACTAGTAGTGGTAGTAGTACTAATTTCGGGAAAAATTTAGTATAGAAAAAACTTCAAAAGCCACCTAATTTTTGAAAACATTCTGGCCACTGATGTTGTGTCAATTGGATCGCAATATGGGGTTCTTAAATAAAAGTATTCAAACTTATCAGCATTTAAAATAATCAGCTCAATCAGCTCCATGTTTCACAAGACTGAAATATAAGCAGAGGGTTGAGTAATAGAGTAAAAAACATGTTTGCTATAATCTTGGGATAGGCTGAGGTTTTATGGGACTGGTGGAACAAGGAAACAAAAATTGCATCCATTTTACAGTAAACTAAGGTCCTAGTTATGTTGAAGGAAAGGGTGTGAGACTTATTTTTCAGTCAATGGCCACGCCTCACATTTGTCTTTATTGCCAGTCAAAGTTGTTTTGACAACAGACGTACTGACAATTTTTTACTGAATACTTCTTTTATTATATTTTAGTTTGGCTGTAAAACTTCAGTGTGATGATCCAGTACTGAAACCAGATGAAAATGATGCTGGCAAAATGTCCTTACATCACTTTGTACCCTTTGCAAGTAGACATAAGTGAACACTATTACTGATTGAAACTTCCTTTAAGAGGTTAAAGAAAGATATTTCTTCTTTGGTTACGTTTTTCCTCTCTCTCCACAGATACTTATGACTGAACAATAAAGCAGTCTTTCCAGGATTTGATCATTTGTATGATGAAATTCTTTTCAACATTTTTTTTTTCATAGGCTGATTCAACTTGGAAATTCCTCTGAAATCTAAATCTGACGAGCAAGAAATTTCTCAAGGGCAGTCCAGGTGCAATAATTTACATATCCTTCCTTGAGGGTAGTGGGTAATTGATTTCGCCTCTATTCAACAGGATTTTAGAAGTCAGTAATATGCTTTATATAACTATGTTCGCATTTGCCACCCTTTGCCCACTGTCCAAATTTTGCAATGCCAGCCACCATTTTTTCTGGGTCTCTGCCTTTTTGGTATTGGAATATTAGCACCCCTTAACAAACCACAGAGCTTTATGATGAGATTTATGAATAATTCACATTCACTTGTGATCCACTCATTATTAATTCGTTTTTTTCTGCTCCAGTTACCCTAAACAAGAAGTCTATGTAAACATTGTTGCCACACCTGGGGTATTTTCTAGCTAATCTTTTACTGCAACTTGACCGCGGGGCCTACCCACACCCATCCTCACAGGCACACCTAGTCATTTCTTTAACTGAATGATAAAATAGGCAAATATTGTTTGAGAGGAGTGGATTGCGGTGGGTTTTTTGCAAAAACTGACCACTTCTGAGAATGGAAATACCTGACCGCCCTGACTGGTAGATGGAGAAAAAATTGACCATAGCCATTTCCAAACAAGGATCCTTAGTTGGCAGGCTGTGGTGGTCAGATGATCTAAGCACTAAGCTGAGACTATTTACATCCTCTCGAGGGAGGACTCTGGTCTTTAACCATGCATGAGGTCTCACTAAGCTTATAAAAGTCAGATTTATATAACAATGTGGCACACATATTTTTAGACACACTTTTTAGTTCACTTTCCTGCCAGGTGAAACAGATAAGTTAATTGAAATGTTCCAGGAATGGACCTGTAAGGGAACTTGCTGTCCATTTTTATATACTTGTCAACCTGTATTTGTCACATATTTCTTTTGGCGGATTTCCTAACTTTTCAGCTGGGAATTTTTTTGCAGATTAGACAACAGGCATTTATGCAATCAGGCTCGGTGAAACCCAGTAGGCACTCTTTCATTCAGGATGATGGATAAACAATATGTAGCCTTGTTACAGTCCAGGACAAGGACTTGCATTGTTTAATATAGAAAGGGAAACATGGGGTCTGTTTTCAAGTTATGATACATAATACAACATAATCTTGATATGTGCTTGTTAGTTTGCCCGAGTGTAAATGGATCCCTGCACAAAGAAGATCTGAAGTAGTAACAGGTGTTTAATTTGAAATATACTATAAATATGCTGTATGTTAGCGTGGTGCTTGTGAATTGGGATTTTGTTCTTGCAGTCATATAAGGGATCATCCCAGATTTAAATATTGCAGTGTTTAATGCATTGTTGTCTCAAGCTTGTCAATTTAATTTCAGCAAATAAAATAAATACAAAAATTGTTAACACTGAAACTTACACTGTCCTTTCTTTCAACTTCATCATTTACATCCCATCACCAAATTTAAAACCTAAATTTTAAAAAAGTAGCCAATGTTACACTGCCCTCTACTGGTTATTTATATACTTATGGTTTTCTAGGACTTGCAGTTCTTGTAAAATCAAAGCCACAAAACCAAGTTATAAATCAGGTGCATATACAAATACAAATACAAGATATTTTCAACAGGCCAGCATTCTCAATACTCTTAACAAGTAACTTTAACAACAGATATACACAATGTTCTCCTTAACAATAGACGGAAGGGGAAACCATTGAGATTTTAGACAGTAATTGGCAGCCCACTTAATAGAGAAAGGCTCAGTATACTGGCTCATCCAATGGCCCCTTGAACTTATCATTAATACAACACGGTACACATTGATTAGTAAGTCGGTACACATAGATTAGCAATAGGATAGGCAGTGGCCCACCAAATTCCACAGAGGGATCTCAGGCCTCTGTGTCACATGTGGCATCTTTGTCACAAAACCAGTGGGGAAGACCAGTCATGGAAGTCACTGTTGATGGCAGAAGTGATAGTTGTTTAAGCGATAATTAATACTGGTGCATCGCTATCTCTCAATCAGTCTTATTCACACTCTGATAACAGTAGAAGAGTAATTACATTAGAATGTTTTGATGATATTGATGGTGTCTCTAGTTTCCCAGCCTGTGGGACAGCCAAATTGGCAAAGATACATCCAAGGATAAATAATTTTGTAACACTAACAGTACGTATGATTTTGTGTACATTTCTGACGCTCGTGCAGTTGTGTTATTAAACTGATTCCCAGTTGTCAAATCTGCTGTTGAAACACAGAGAAGCTTCTACTAAAGGCAATTTTTCCATTGATCCAACTGTTTTGGAAGTGTAGGTTGTAGGATGTAATCAGCCACCAGTTTGCTTATGGTTTCAGTGAGGCTGTGCTGTAAACGCCACACATGCCAGTCCAGCTATTACTAAATGGTAATGTCAAAGGTGTTTCAAATGTTCAGCTTGCTTGATCAATTCTGGATATACACTATTTGGTCAAAAGTATGCAGACACCACGTCAAATTAGTTAATTTGGCTATTTCAGCCACACCCATTGCTAACAGGTGTATAAAATATAGCACACAGCCATGCAATCTCCACAGACAAAAATTGGCATTGGAATGGTTTGTACTGAAGAGCTCAATGGCTTTCAATGTGGCACTGTCAACGTGGCACTGTCAGTCATTTTGTAAAATTCTCTGCCAGAGCTGTCCGGGAAAACTGTAAATGCTGTTACTGTCAAGTGGAAACATCTAAGAGTAACAACAGCTGAGCCGCAAAGTGGTGGGCCACAAAAGCTCACCGAACAGGATGGCCGAGGGGGAAAGTGTATAAAAATCATCTGTCGTCGGTTGCAACACTCACTATCAAGTTCCGAACTGCATCTGGAAGCAGCATTCGAAGAAGAATTGTTTGTCGGGAGTTTCATGAAATTAGTTTCCATTTGCAATGCCAAGTGTTGGCTGGAGTGCTGTAATGTTCGCCACTAAATCACACTTCACAAATCTGGGTTTGGCGAATGCCAGAACACTACCTGCCTGAATGCCTAGCGCCAACAGTAAAATTTGGTGGAGGAGGAATAAGGGTCTGGGGCTGTTTTTCACGGTTCAGGCTAAGAGAAATGTTCTTCTAAATCATTCTAAATGATTTGTTGCTCCCCAATTTGTCTTTTCTTGTTTCAGCATCACAATGCCCTCGTGCACAAAGCAAGGTCCATATAGAAATGGTTTGTGTGGAAGAACTTGGCCTGTACAGAACCCTGACCTCAATCTCTCATTCGGACACCTTTGGGATGATTTGAAACACAGATTGCAAGCCAGGCCTAGTCACCCAACATCAGTGCCTAACCTCGCCAATGCTCTTGTGGCTGAAGCAAGTACCCACAGCAATTTTTCCAACATCTAGTGGAAAGCCTTCCCAGAAGAGTGGAGGCTGTGGGGGTACTAACTCCACATTAATGGCTATGATTTTGGAATGAGATGTTCAATGAGCAGGTGTCCACATACATTTGGCCATGCAGTGTAGGTTCCAAAGTCCTTAAAACATTGTACAAATCAAATTATATGTTGCCACAAATTCTCACGTATAACAGCTCCCCTAATAATTGCTAAAAAGGAGTTTTATAACTGTAAGACGTAATCTCCAGGGGGGGGGTCCTGATCGACAATGTCCAGTGGGATCATGCGCCAGTGCTGACGGCATCAATCTGACGGCATGGTCTCCTGACCTAAATGAGCCATGCAAAAGAGAAAGTGGGCCAGTGCTGATCAACCTGACGGCATGGTCTCCTGACCTAAATGAGCACTGCAGAAAGGAGAGTGTGTCGGGATGTCAAAGGACTTCCTGACAACTGCACTCTTTAAATACTATACTGCGGCTGCCAAATCCATGATGACCGCCTGACACCTGCAGTAACTGGACCAAAGCTGATGGGGTTTTTGGAAGGTCTCCTTGGAGCTAGCACAGATAAAACCCCGGTTGTAGCTGTTATATATCATCCACAGAGAAAAGCAAAGACAATGCAAGGCAATGCTCAGAGTGAGACTAGTGGAACATGCTGCTCCTCCTATGATGGGTACAATTCTCCATGTCACGGGAGGGTAACCTCAGGCAGGACAGCACCTCCCATGATTCTGTCTGTACATTCGTGACGCTTTATGGCAAATAAGCATCAAAGAGGGAGACTAAGATAAATGCCTTTCAGATCTTAGCACCTGAGGGTGAAAGAACAGATACTGCTCAGGTCAACAGACATGCTAATTTAATCACGGTAGAACTGCCAATACGGTGCTCTCTGATTGGAGAGTGTCACATATTAACTGTATAAAAATGGCACCAAAGTAAATGCTTGGGGTTCAGTTTGACTCCGCTGAGTGTGGATTGTACTGTTTGTGCCGCATTTCCGCAAATTTCTGGGCAATAAACTTTCGGTCTCAAAAATCCAGATTGAACAAGATTCTTTCTAATATGGCATAGCCATACAAGTAATGATTCAGGTTTTGCATATTAGGATTATAGTTTTACAGATGTGTTTACATTTCACATGCAATTAGTGCCTGCATCCCTTGTGGTTTTCTAATGTGTCATACCACACAACCCATTAAAAAGTATAAATAATTTTGCATCTCACAGTAAGAATACATAAAGGACAAGGAAGATTATTTAATTAAAAAAAACTTTTTATTTAAATGCTCACTGAACTGCATTTTTTCCCAGGTCATTACATCATAAGACTTTTAATTGTATACCCAAAAATCACATGATGCAGGCACTTTCAACAAAAACGTTCTATCTTTTCACCCAGTCAACATGCTAGCAAGCCATTTTTTTACTATTTACTCCATCAACCGGTCTTCCTTTGCAGTGGTTGTTGATGTTGCCTGAAACCATGAAATACAATGATTTAAAACATTATAAACAACTTTTTAAAGAATAATTTGTAGATAAAAAATGCAGATCAAATATTTACAAAAAACATCAATGTTTTTCTTTAATATTTTACATTGTGTGTTTGCTCCAGATTATGTTCCTGTATGCCTGTATCTCTGAAGATTGCATTATAGCATAACCCTCAGGTCCTCATACAACCACCAGCAAAAAAGGAGGAAACCAGAAAATTTGATATGGACCTCAAAGCAGTCTCCATCAGGATTATAGGCTGATATAGCGTTCCTCTTTTAATAACTAGGTTAGCCTTGACCCCCTTAACCAGTGTAACCTTAGATTAAATATGTCCAATTTGACTGGGTTCCCTTTTGGCCAGGCAATCTATACTGCATTTAATTTCATTGATTTGTCTCAAGGATTAGGATTTCAGTTCTAATTTGCTTCCTTCTCACAAGCAAAAAAAAAAAAAAAAGGGAGTTTCTACTTTTACTTAATTCAGATTCCTCAATAACCCCTCAGCAGTAGAAACATAACATATATCAATTTCCGCCTTGAGGTTGGTAGACTAAGGGTTGCAATATCGTGCTCACATCGTCAATCTTATCTGGGTTGACACAGACAATAAAGACATGAACTCACAGTGAAAGGGCTGAATATGAGACTGTGTGGCAAGGTGGGTAAAAAATGATGCCTGGAATGTGGTACTGTGACTTTAAACCTTTAGGCCTGAGTACTTTGTTTTTTTGTTTTTTTAAATTGGGTTTTATCATTGCATGTGTGCACACATGTACAAATCAAAACGAATGTTCATCGACATCAGGCCTCAACTATTGTTTTTATTAGTATGCCCCCATTCAACAGAAAACTTACTATAATATTTTCACTAATAATTTTAAGGCAGAAAGTATTCTAAAGGTTTACGTATTGGTTTAAATTTAAAACATTGAAACCACAACAATATTTCTCATTAGAACCCAATTCCATGTGATTTTTTTGAAAAAGTTCTTTAAATGAAAAAAATTGTTCCTTTCAAGCCCATTGTCAATTCTTCCCATTTTTCTATCCTTTATTCAAAATCATATGAATATGACAAATAAAGGCTTTAAAGCACACATCAACGACAGTGAAGGGTTTTAGCCATGCGGCAGGTATTTAATTTCCTCATTACCTCATGAACGTCGATTTGGTTGTTGTCATGTCTTTATAGCTTTGGACAGGAGCTTGCTATCATCATTTAAAAAACGAAAAACGAAAAACAAAACAAAAACAACAAAAACATGGTCCCATGTCTTCACCCACCCACGCAGTTCATTTTTCAATGAAAAATATATCTGCAATCTTCAATGTCGATATCTACGGATACTGCAATGCCGCTGCCCACCAATGGGGGAAAAAGGTGACATGCAATAAAACACTCTGCTTCAGAGTAAGGTACGCACAGAACAGGGCCCTGTCCAGTTGGACACAATGCGGATGTGTTAAAAACATGGCAACTTAACAGGGACAGGGAAATACCATGGGAAGTGTTTCTGAAAGGGAGGTAGACAAAACAACATTTCATTCCGTGTGTATAAACAACGATATTTCTATAAATACTGCATTAGCTATTGGTAAGTCTTGACGGAATACTAGCTTCTATATTATCGTTTAAAAAAAAAATAATTATGAGTCCGAATAGTTTGCGGTGCCGTCATCTTGCATAGTCAGACATGTTACCAAAATAATGGCGTCCGTGTAATGAAATATAAATTCAAGGAAAAAATTTAAATAAAGCTAAACTTTTATCTAAAGTTCACTCGCCATAATGCTCACCTACGTGGGTACTTTACAGAAAACGATACTCAGCAACATTCCTGCACCACCACAAAGTAGGAGAATGGGAGAATGGAAAAACACCTACGCATGTCCTTTTTCATACTAAGGATCAGTCCTGGATTAAAGTGGTCAAAAGGCCCTGTGGCACTTCAGAGGGTTCACCTGATTAAAAAAAAAAAAAAAGACAGTAAAGCGCTGGCCATCACCAGGCGCCTTGAGTTCCTTGAAGAACGAACTCCCAGCCGCGCTCTTGTCCAAGAATGAAGTCTTTATAGTTCCTATGCACAGCTCCATTGCATCACTCAAAGCTTCACTTGTAGATTACAAAACTTGTGCTGCCAACACTCGTTCGATGGAGGCAACCAAAGTTCCATCTACAAAACTCAATGTTACAACCACGTCAAGGAGAAATCACTTTAGATGTGGGTTTTCCACTGGGGATGGTGCGGGGGGTGGGGGTGATCAATTAAAAAAGTCCCACCTTAAAAGTAGTGACCCCAATAAACAGTGCAGGTAAACAAAAGTAGCTTAAAACCAAATATTAAAATTACGCTTGAGACGAAGGAGGATAAACCCTAAACCCCCCCCGGGGTTATATCCACTGTCGTTGTTGGCAGCTTGCAGGTAAAGTAGCTTGGTTGTTGATGCCTGAGGATTCTGCTGGTCCCCTTACCAAGGAAGACACAGCACAGCCTCGGAGGGACCTGACAGTTAACTGCCTCTCCTTCTTACTGCATCGCTTCGCAAGTGATGCCAGAAGTCCTCCTCTGCCAGTGGCACCAGGGGGGCCGCCGTCACCGAAACTCATATATCGGCGCACTGTGTTCGGGAACGTGTGCGAGATTTAACGACTGGTACCTGGAAGACCAAATGACAGAGAGCGAGCGGTCAACACCAGTGCAAGAGCAGTATACCGTGTAAGTTTTTATGGCTTCGAAAAACATTGAAAGAAAGCAAAAGGGCAAAAACACAAATACAGAATAAGAAATGTTACGCCTTTTACCATTCAGAACTTCTGTGGTAGTAATAGCCCTCTATGGTGGCCGTGGATTTCTGAAAGCAGATGTAATAGAAGCCAGCGAAGGAGGCGCCGCTGATGTCCTTGATCGTGTGATCTGGGACTAAGAACTGCTCCTGTTGAGGGAGGAGTTGGATTTAACTGGAGAAGTCACATAAACACAAACGGCAGCTATGTGCAATTCAAAATGGACAAGAGCACTTGTGACATGCCCTGCTAGCATTATAACCACACTGCGTTACTTACAGATTTCATATTGAGGGTTATTGCAAGATCCACAGTTGCTGAATGTGTTCAAAATTATGAGAGTTTGGTTAGTAGATAAACTAAGAAACGCTTCACTTTCAAGCCCTGTTCTGCCAAGTCTTACCTTCCACCTCATGAACACGAAGTCTCCATTTTTTAGCCCCTCATAATCAAAATCATCCGAGTTGAAGGTTTTTGCATACTGATAAAAGGCCTGGAATTTGCCCTATAATGGAGATAAACAGACCCACAAACTATGTTTGGCAACAGTGACGCTTCAAATATGTAACTGCATACACCCTATATAAATATGTCTTGATTCAAGAGTCACATTTACTAAATTGATTAGTGATAACTGATAAGAATGCCCCTGCGTTGTAAAGTTGTGCTTTTCATACCCAGTGTTTGCGGTCGACATCTTCATCTGCATCCCATTTCCTTGTTAAAAAGGGTCTCTTTTTACTGATGATTTCCCCCGCGAAGAATGTAGTGAGTGTTGGGTATTCCTGTGTACAAATACAAACATTTTCTTTCTCATTGGGTAAAAACTATGATCACCAATTCCAGTAAAGACAACCACATAGTTACAAATATTTTACTGTTCCGAATGGCATTCAGCCAATGACTCACTATTTATGTATAAATGGAGGCCCTGAGGTGAATGACTGGGAGGAAAATATGTCTCCACCATTTTCTTAAGTTTCCGAAAAGAATGGAAAACTTCTTGCATTACCCACTCCTCATAGAACCTCTGCAAAATGTGGATAGAATAGATCTAACCTGACTAACAATCACGCAAGAAAAAGAATGAAGAGCATGCCAAAATGGAGCATTCCAGTGAAAGGAAAAACACATAGATCAGATCCTGGCCAAATCCTGCTTTTTAGCTTTTACTGACAATCAGACAATGCTGCAGGTAGGTGTTGTGCAGACAGCATTCATCGCCATCCTTTGTAACCAGAGTACTCCATAGAAAACCAGAAAGTGGCAACTGCCGTTCAGTCAACTGAGCTCTTGAAAGTGTCCTAAGTAATAGAAAATGAGCTTCACTGTAACTTGGAAATTAGCTATATGGAATGCATCAAGCATCACTTGAACACATTTAAAATTGACTCCAGCTCCCCATGTACTGCTTCAAGACACAAAAGTTTTCACCCGGAGAACTGCGATGAAATACTTTAGATTTAATGTTGTAGAATAGAAGCTCTCCGATAAAAAGGCATAGTGCCAATCCTGCAAAATTTCAAGAAGCCTCTGAAATATTTGTTTTCAGTAGTAATGTTTGCTTTAGGGCACTGTAAATCATTCATACATGAATTAAATGTTATACTTTAAAATAAACCTGTATAAAACCTAATTAGTGCTCACATTTGGCGTCTCACCTCTGTCAACCCTTTGATCTTTAGGTACCCACACAAATATGAATCTTCCATGGTCACATGCTGCAAGAGAAAATTATTATTTATGCATACAAGATAGCAAATATATTTTTAGTTGCCTGAGTTCCTAACTCAAACAATACACAGGTCACCAATAAAGCAAGGACGGAGTCCTTGAGATATTCCACAACAGATAATTACACAAGAGCATTAACAAACAAAATGTCTGCACTGCATCATATAATTTTCTCCAAATGCCTAAAATCGACATTTTCACAACATTTAAAACCAATGAAGTATGATGGTTAACTGTTAGTCGTAGGCTTGACTGCGTTAATGTATCGCGAGTAAACCTGGGAATTGCTAACTACCTCTGTTTGGATTAGTTAACCACCTAGCTATCCCAAACTGAGAGTATTGTCATAACGTGTCATTAGAATTGCATCCAGTTTTAATTTAGCAAGTCAATTTCACAAGTGTATGATACCGAGAGTGTAATTAAAAGCTTCCCGTACAATTAAAAAAATGTGAGCATGGTGTGTACCACCGGCTGTCTAAAGTCGTGGAATGATAGGCGGCACAACATTTTTGACAAGCAACCGAAATGATTCGCTAGTTTTAAACTAACCTGAAGAACGACCTCAACATCGTATGAGTTTCCTTTGCTCTTCTGGTGTCCTCGGAACTTAGAGCCACTGTACAAGAGCGAGGTTGCAACACCAGGTTGTTGCGTGTTTATCGGTGGGGAAGGAATAAGCGAAGTCGAGGATATAAAGGCCATAGAGGCGTTACTTCTGATCTCAGTACGAACTGGCATTTTTATCCAGTAGCCTTAACCGCGGCCAATACTAGCCAGAGCGAGAGAGAAAAAAAAAACAGTTTGAAGGAGGAAAGGGGGAGCACTGACGAGGCGGCTCACCTGCTGACAAATCTTCCGTGGCTACCAATGGATAGACCAGCAAAGTAGCAAAAACTCAAAGGACCACGAAGAAGCGGCTCAAATGAGCATTACATTCACTGATTGGATGGGTAATTTCACCCCTGAATAAAACTGAACGTTTATTGGCTTACACTCGAAAGGCTTTACGGGACTTGTATGATCTCTAGTGGTGGCTCGCGTTCCCTCTAACGATTCCTAATCACGTAATATGATCCATGATTCATCGCGGAAATATCTACAATTGCAAACTACAAAACGAATTATTTGATACTTCCTAGAAAATATGCTAGTATTGTGGTTTACCCTGTTAAGCTAAATGGCCTGGTATTGCCATGGAAGAAAAATCATGATATTTCGACCTCTTTATTGACGAGTTAATTTGCTGAATTAAGTAATACTTTTCGCTCTGCGGTAAGATCTACGCATGTTGCAAAATCCACTTGAATTCAATTTAAACATAAATAAATGCCGACGCATAGCTGGGTTTTTAAGCATTTCATTTCTCTAAGGCGTTAAGGGAATTTTGATGTCTCACCCACATGAGTGCTTCCCAGGACAATTTCGTACAAAAGTCAAGTTTTTAATGATAAACACGTTTTCGAGCAGACTCGCAAATGTACGTTTAACCCAATTAAATAGCTAGATTTCTTTATTTTTACACGTTTATTTATCCTTGGCTAAAATGTATGTATTTGACAGCTCTGTGGTCGGGAAAATGATCACTTGTACAGTTTTTCATTATAAAGATGTACAGAGTAATTTTGAGAAGAACCGGGAGGCTTCTGTTACTTTCACGCCGCATATCTCCCACATAAACACCACTTCCCATAATGCAACACTAGCTAAAATGACTGGCGAGACTAAATCCTTTTCAAGAAGATCCATCGTTTGTATGTGCTGAGCACAATATTTCAGAGTTGTAGTATAATCTACGTGCTCGATTTGAATATGCACCTAAGTGTTAGTCCAGAATAATTGTCTTCCTTAACCTTATATAAACATTATCTAACCTCAACACAAAGGTAACATACTTTTCATTTGTCCATCCTTACAACGTGGATTGGTCTTCGTCCAATGCGCATGCAGAAGATAGATTTTCGTGAACATAACCGATATCGTCACCGCTGCGTAAGGAAGGTCATTACAGTGGCACGGGATATTTGTCTCCGTACTTCACGAGCTCAATAAAAATGGGATTTGTAGAGTAGTACCTCTTTTTGTGGGTGTTATATTTAATTTCCTAAATGTTTAAATTTAATTATTTTACATTTATAAAACCACAACCTGGTTTATCGTCGAGTAGATAGCTAGCCGGCGAGTCTGTGTTCAATTTGTACATAGAAATAGCACGTGTAGAAGACGCCGGTCTTTTATAATAATTAGCCGTTTAATTTAACCAGCAAAGACCACCTCTTCGCGATGCTGAGAAATATCGTAAAACTACATCATCAATGTCGCCGAGCTGTTTTGCCCCGTTGGCCCTTGTATGTGTATCAGAGCGATAATTCACGGCTTCCCTTTTTGTTGGTTAACACGAAAGCATATGGCACTGCAATCTCGGGTAGGTCATTTCACATTTAGTTGTTTAGCGGTCAAGTTGTTGTGCTGTTGTATTAGAAAAAGATCATTATATTTACATATTTTGTATTTCTGTCCAATGTGTTGTTTTCAGTTTTCCATAAGCACGACTTTTGTAGATGGTAAGATACGTTGTAGTTTTTTAAGCTGCGTCTTAACTACTGTCTTGTCAAGAATATTGGCTAACCTGTTAGCACTGTTTACATTATTTTAAATGCCCCTGGTAGTTAACGTACTGGCGTAAATTAAATGCAGAACCGTGTTGTATTTAAATGAGTAGCCTACTCTTTCACCCTATCAGAACGGAGGAAATTCTACGAAGATGTGAGCATTTCTCAGGGAGAAGGTAAATTTCCATTGTATTTGCTAATGACAGATGACCAAACTAAAATAATTTAAACAATGAGAGTGAGCTACTGTTTAACAGTTAAAGCAACAAGAATTTATACGTACTTGGAAATTTACTGCCAAGAGTCATATATAGTGCCTGTCTTTTTGGTGATGCTTTGCCAGCACTGTCATCAACATAATTGTTTCTCACTGGTTGAAATGCATTAACAAGCAGTGCCATTACCGTACAATTTCAGCTGTCAAATCCCCTTAATTGTCATGAATTTGTTGAAATGGCAAATATTTCAGTTGAAACTCTGCTCTAGTAGGGCATTTGAATGAGCCACATTTGGCTGTATACCCTGTCTGAAGTATAACGAGTATATGCTCTTAATGTAGTGCCATGAGTGAAGGGTGCAAATGCTTTTTTTTTTAAATCAGCAAACTGACACTTATTGTTGATGCTTATAAATAAAAAGGTTGACTAAACCTGAAACCCAAATCACAAAGCCACTTTTGTAATGAACTTTGAATGCTTTACAAAATAATTTCCCTTAAGTACCGCTTAAAGACCATCAGCTTCATCATGTGTATTGATGTATTTTACCTGTAGGTGGCCAATTTGAGATCAATCTGGATCGTAAGAAGTTAAAAACTCCAGGAGGCAAGCTTTTCACTGTACCCAATGAAGCTCTGGCCATTGCTGTGGCAACAGAGTGGGATTCTCAGAAGGACACTCTCAAGTTCTACTCTATGCATCTGGTATGACTAATTGTCACGGATGGTGTTTGTTTGAATAATTGTTATTCTGTACCAGTCCAGTGCTTGAGTAGGGCTCTCTGTTTTTCCCCCCTCTAGACTACTCTGTGCAACACAGTTATTGATAACCCTACCAAGCGGAGCAAGGACCAGATCATCACAGCTGCTCTTAAGTTTCTGGAGACTGACACCATTTGGTAAACAGAGGTCAAACATATGGCCATGTGTGAGCTATACTCACACATAAGTGTTGCTAGAAAAGTGTTGTTGATAAATTGTAAATGTATCCATTTGCATATTCAATCAAATGATGCCCTTTGTAGCATGTGAATTAGAGAGTCAGTTGATTTCATGACTCCTTTCAGCTACAGGGTAGAGGAACCTCAAAGAATGGTAGAGCTACAGAAGAATGAGTGGGACCCTGTGTTGGATTGGATAGAAAAAAGGTGAGCAAAGAACAGCACTATATGTAGTGGTCATTGTTTATACTTGTACTTTTATTCATTCGTTTTCATTTCATAGCAAGCTGAACTCTATCCCAAATTATGATGCATTGTTTTTTGAAGTATCGGGCACACTAAACAAATAATTTATTTAATAGGTATGATGTAGTCATTGGCTCTTCCTACAATATAATGGGGCCAGAGATACCAGAGAAGACTAAAGAAACTTTTCGCCAGCACCTGGGGTCTTATAACTTTTGGGCCCTGACTGGTAAGCTACTGGGAAACACTGTCACATCCTGACACCTGAAATTTAAAACTTTCTTTGGCCAGAATTAAACTGGTTATTTATTCTTTCATTATGGTAAAACAGTGGGATGTTGAATCTGGAGGTGATTTTAGTGAATACAGCCAATTGAATGACTAATATTATAAGTTATTGCATGTACAGGTCAGCTTTGGAATGTAAAGTTGGTAGTTTTAAGAGAATTGATGGATAAGGGAGTTGATGCATGTGTTTGTTGACAGGGTTGGAATATGTGATCACACAACTCAAGTCAGTGGTGCTGTCTTTTGGGCTGGTCGACAGACACCTGACAGTAGAGCAGGCTGTGCTCTTGTCCCGTCTGGAGGAGGAGTTCCAGGTACTGCCCCTTATTTCAGGTTAAAAGTGTCATTTAAAAAAACGAATGTAGAGCGTGTTATTTTAAAAAAATATGTCCAATAGAAATTGATTTAATCAGATGGGTAGAATTTCCTGATTGACAAGTTCAAATAAATTTCAACAGAATATCAAATTTCAAAGTGGACGAAAAGAATGTAAGGCTAGAGAAGTTTGGTCCAGATAAACAAAATACTTATTGCCTTAGCGCAGTGTCTGATGTACTCATTGACAGTGGATCCTTTCTCCCACTGTGCAGATCCAACACTGGGGCAATGTGGAGTGGGCACACGACTACGACATGTACGATCTACGTGCCCGCACGGCTGCCGGCGCCCTCTTTGTGCATCTGTCCTCGGAGAGCTCCACGATAAAGCACAAGCTGCTAAGGGGCTGAGGGTGGAGGGGGGGGCTCTCTGCCCTAGTGCAAAATGAGTGCACCCGCACTGAACTTTAATAGTGGCAAACGGAAAGAACTATGGGGCTGTGAAATAAACCTTGTTTCCTTGTTCGATTCCAGGCTTTGTCTCGTCACTCTTGCCGACGGTTTTGATGGATTTAATGGAATGGAATGTGTTTCGTGCATTTCTTATTTCTGCCGATGGGAATTTTTTATTTTCTTTTTGTCAGAAATTTTTAAGTGGAAATCAGTCTGGTCTTATTTAATATATTAGCTAAAAAAATGTTGCCGTTTCAGATGATACACGGGATCTTCATTTCAGTGTTAGCTCAGCATGTGGGCTTTCTGAGTACTTTTAATGTCCTGTGTATGCGCTACAGTACATCAAGCCAGGTTTTAACAGATTTGATCAGTACTCTGTTTACATTACAATTGGCACAAAGTGTCATTGAAAGCGAACATAGAACCAATTACATATAACAAATTAAGTATATATGTAATGTATTAATTTTGATTAATACGTTGAGTAATTGTAACTAGTTATACATAATGATGATTCAACGTGGCTTGTATTAGGCATACGATATATAAAAAAGCAACATTATTCTTAATTTAACTAATTTGATGTTATAATAAAAATGTTTTAAGCTACGATAAACGTTGACTTATGTTTCTTCTCATGACGCGCAGATGAGCCTGTGAAAGTTGGAACGAAAAAACACTGTTGGAACGAAAAACACTTAAAACAAAACCCGTTTAAGCACAGACACTGGTGACCGTGAGGGAAGAGAAACGGAACGGCTAATAATAGGTTACTGGAAAACATAAAATGGGTGGGTTCGCTTGGCATAAAGAGTTGGGGTTCTTCAGGCCCCATGCAAAAACTCAGTCCAATGTGACTAGTATTTTAATCGAGTATGCGTACATCGCCTAAGTTTTTAGGCTGACTTTAATAATGCGTTTTTAAATCGACAGATTGTGCTCCTTGGTTATGACATTGTTAGATGTTAATATTTTTCCTTAGAATACTTTTTCACTACACAACATGACTTTCCTCTTATAAAACAGTTACAACTGTATCACTAGGGAAGGCTCAGTCAGGAAGTTATCAAACGGACAGTAGAATTTCAACGTCCAACCAGCGAAAACACATCCTTGATCTGACCTGAAGAGGGACCGGCAATTACTTCGTCCGCCGGTGAGGTCTGATCTTAATTCTGAAAAACTGTAGGTTTGTCCAGTGACAGTGTGATCGCATTGGTCTCATCCAATAAAGCACTCGTTGGGCGGGGCTTGACTGTGTTGCTTTATCGGCTGTCAGTGCAAATCGTCTAAAGACATCAAGATGGAGTTTCTATTAGGGAATCCTTATACTACTCCTGTTGGGCAATGTATAGGTAGGTGTATTTTGGGTATTGATTCGATAATATGATTTGAAATTGATTCGGTATCGAATATGTTTTAGTTATGTCTGAGGATGACTTTTGATAGTGACTCTGAAGCCTACCGAGCTAACTCAATTCTGATGCTATTAAAACACAGATAGTTTAAGCTACGGATTTCAGCTTTAGTTAATGTCACAACAACCCCAACACTAGCATCGCTTTTCGCGAATGTAACCAATTTAGCTACATAGAGCTACGTTGCTAATGCAATGCTGGAATCTTCGTATGAGAATGTAGACTGATCTGGCCTGTCCAAATACTGATCTGGCCCTTTCGTACCTAATTCAAATTCAAAACCTGACTGACAATTACTAGCCTGATATGGTTTGACAGCGAGTCATTCCACGGTATTTAAATGTAGAAGAAAACGGTATAAAACGCTATAGTTCATGTATACTATTAGAGTAACAGGTGACACATTTTGTGGGTGAATTGGTCTTTTTTATTTGTGGTTAAACGGCAGGTTGTATAGTGGAAAATATGTTGGACAGGTGACCTGATGTTTGTAGGTTCGAATCCCACTTGGAGCAGTGCTGCTGTACCTGGGTATCAGTGGTTCTCAATCCTGGTCCTGGGCCCTCCCTGTCTATGCTGGGTTTTGTCTCAAATATTTCTTAATTTATTAGGTTTGACTAAGTTGTTGATTGGAAACTGACCTCAACATCATATGCTTTTTTACACATTGTTAATCACATTGTTATAGATGTGTACAGAGACAGTTTAAAAAAAAAAATGTAAGTACATTTAAAACAAATAATGTGGCTTTGTTAATGTAAACAAAGTTGTACATAGTACATGTATTTGCTTTATTTAGGGTACATTGTAGGGGCTTGCCTACAATTGCAATGGATTTTTAATGTTATACATACTCCCTCATCCACACACTCCTTCGCCAAAATGCTGCATCCTGAAAATGCCTCCCATTTAAGTATACTTGATGTTAAAAATACTATGTTTTAAAACCTAGATTGGCAGTCTGTCTAGCGATTGGTTCTTTGTACTTTGATTTTGATACAAGTAAGAATAAAAAAGAGTAGAAAATGAATAGAAAATTTGCGAAAATTAGTCAAAATAAAGGGCTGCGTGTGGTGTAATGGTTCACATTTTGGGCTAGTAATCAATAGGCTGCCATTTCAGGAGTGACAGAGACAACAGACTTTAAACCCAGTTGTATTTAGCTGTAGAATTGTAAGCTATGTAAGACATTATGTGATATGATCGCCAAACAATAATGATAACAACATTAGCCTACTAGTTAGGGACAAATTTGCTTGAATTCCCTCTTAATTGTTTATCTAGGCTATGTGTCTAGGTACATATATGCTTTGCATGTGAGGAGGTTGAAGGTTAGTGTCAGTCTTTGTGTCACAGCTGAAATATTGCTCTGTTTATTCCTTACATTCATTTTAGCTCCCCGCCCTACTTGCGTATTACCCCTTAGCCATGCTTGTCTACATATTTCTCCTCCACTGCCCTTTCTGCGTATGTGCTGCATACGCCCACCTCACAGGGTTGGCCAGTTGTTGTTTTTTTAGGCCAAACTGTTGTGAAAACAGAGTTTGAGGCAAACGGATGCAAATGTCATTGAGAGCCACTTTGAAACACTTTTGAACTCCTTGGGCATTTAAAAATGCCTTTTGAAATGTACTGTTGGCGCAAGTCTTAGGAAATTTTTGTTTTCATTTTAGTTGCTTAGCAGACGCTTTTATCCAAAGTGGCTTACGGAGTTTACAATTTCTACATTCATCCACTCATACAAATTTGGACCGCTTATTGGTGACAAACGTAACTGTTAGTCACATGGGATGGCTGCCGTCTTGCACTCCTCACAGATCGTTTGAGCTGCTGACTCAGAACTTTTACTGTTTGTTTTCTTTGAACTGCGCGAATGCCAGATTGTTTAAAATATGTGTAGTTTCAAAGCGTAGCCAAATATTTACATATCCAAAAATCAATAGGTGTAGATCTCAAAAAATAATGCTGAACCTAGGTCAGTTTTGGGTTTTGTGTAAAACACTAAAGCACTATCTACACCAAGATACACACTTTCAGTTATTTGTTTATTGAACTTTTGTGTTTTGTATTGCCACCTTAATATAACAATAATGCCAAAAGCTAGTTTCTCTGTCTAAATTACACCTACAAAGGATTAAGAACTGACTCACTGTACCGTTTTGAGGCTTCCTTAAATCTCGAAGACTATGGGTCCTTCGAAGGTTGTTTAGGACTTATCTTGTAGTCAGTAGTGGAGATTCTACACCATTTGTGACCCAGTTTAGTTGGGCTATTCTTTTATTTATTTCTTCTGGGAGAAATTCCGCTTGAGAAGTTGGATGGTTGTGTGGCAGATTAGGATTTCATTCATAAAACCTGATAACGAACAAAATAAAAATCAGCAGCCAGGTACAACAACAAAGGATGCGGGAATGTGGGGACTGCAGAATTTGACTGTAAAACAAACAGGAGTGTTATTTTTATCCCTGTGGAGCTTCGACAGGCTTGTGGATTTTCCGCTCGGCAAGCAGAACAGCTAGCCCCTTTCCTTGCCTCGCCCTCAACATGACAACAGAGACGAGTCCCATCCTCCAGGTTGGAGGACTTTACCCCCACCTTAACTCGCCACAGAATGTCAACTAGCCTCACACCAAAGCTTCTGCGTCGTTTAAGATTTTAAGTATTTTGATTTTAAAAATAAATAGGGACAATGCGAATGCTCTTAGGTTAACCATGGGTTAACCACTTGTCAAATAGGGTAGGGTTGTCCTGTGGAAATTATCCCAGATGTCAGTGTCTTGGGTGGATAAACTTCTGATGCATGTTAATTGCGTGGTGACCATAAGCCAGCACTGAATTAGATGCACACTTATTAAGTAAATTGCTTCCGCTTGATTGCATTTGGAATATAGATAACAGTAGGAATGTAGATAACCACTCTACAGGGGCAGTGACTTGTGCCATAAGACCCCAAGCAGATAAATTAGAATGAGCTGGATCTGGCTGCCCAAACTGGATCACTTTACTTGGTCACCTCACATTGTCAAGTCCTACTCTATTGCTTTATAAATATAAAAAAATATAACATGGCTGCGCGATTCTGTGAATGTATATAAATACTATTTATTTTGAATAAATAGTAATAAGCACTATATATTTTTGAACACGATAACGATCCCATTGTCGTCATAAGATGCGTCATAAGATGTGCAGTGTTATTTTTTAACAATTGCTATTTAAAAAAATAAAATAATTTATTTTGTAAAGTTTATATGTTCGTCTTTCTTAGAAAAGGCTACAGACGGCTCTCTCCAGAGCGAAGACTGGACCCTCAATATGGAGATCTGCGACATCATCAACGAGACCGAGGACGGGTGAGTGACGGAACAGGCCGGTGACACACTCTCTGACTCGCTGCTAAATAGCCTTAAACACAGCAATGTGCTGTGGGGAACAAACCCAGGGTCAGGTTGAAATGATGTAAACATTTTTGGAAAAAAAAAAACTTATTTATCATTGACGTAGCCGTCATATGGTAGTGGAGCAATCCAGAAAAGAGACACCTTTTAGGTGAGCTATCATTTGTGCGTTGGTTTTAAAGTCTGAAAAAGGTCAAAGGCTTTGTGTCGAATGTGGTGCAGACATTTACGGCTTTCGACTTGCGTGTGCGTTTTTGGAAAACTTTCCAATTGCCGATTAGTATCTCTAAAAGGAAGGTAAATCTGTTAACCCTTTCAGTAGTTTTTTTTTTTAAGTATCAGGGATGACTGAGAACCCGTTTTTGAAGCAGTCCCAGTATGTGCATCGAGCGCGCTTTGCGGAGTGGTCGATCTGGTTAAAGCAGAATGTTCTGGGCTGGGTTCCATAACCGGGTGTGTACTTGCAGGCTGATGAATGTGTCGTTCAAGTTACGGCCTTGTCTGGGCAGAACTGACTGATACGAGCTATCTTCAGTTATTAGAATACAAAAACAGAAGCCACTACTGTTTTTCTTTCCCAATTCAATCAATCATGTTAACCTGTTGGCACTGAAAGTTACTCTGATTGTGGGAATATTTCAACCGTTAAATCTATTTTTAATTTTTATTTGTATTATCTCATTCTAGGGTTGTATTACCTCATCCCCCTAGAACCAGCGTCAGTAAAAAAAAAAAAAACAATGAAGTCTTTTTACAATGAAGTCTTTATTTTTGTCTTCAAGTCAGGAGACACCTGGTCGTGAGATTTTAGCAAGTCTCAGCTTTTCACTGAGATTGTATGTTGTCTGTCACACCCGTGAGAGGGAATGATGTTACCAAATCACAAGATTGCCAACTGTTCTGTGTGGTGAGTGATTTTTGGCCACAGCTACTAGGGCTTAACAATGGTAAAAGGTGAATAAAACTCAGAGCACATGCTGTCTGCCACCGTCTGCGGCTGCCATACTTAGGCTTGCAATTGCATTATGTAGTGCTATTACAATTGGTCCCCTTGTTTTCACTGAGGAGTTCCAAGAGACATCCTAGGTTTTTTTTTAGATGACATCATACACAGGTTGCAATATATAAAAAAAAACAATGGAGTCATGTGTCGCAGAGTGTCTTCTAGCGTGAGTCCCCCATTGACTGTGGCATCCCCACCTGATGTCAGGACTGCGATCGAGATTGCCTTCGGTTAATGTTGGGCACTCATTGAGACACGCAGAGCGGTCTGTGTCTCTTGTGGGAAGGTAACGTTATGCAGCGATTGAAGTTGAGGGTTCTAGTCCTGGTCACTCCACATGAGTTACCTATGAGACCTGTGCCCTTTTCCATTTGTCCGCTGACATGTTCACATGATCCATCTGATGTCTCGTTTCCTACGTAGTGGTATTGAATCAGAGCTGTGTAACGTCATGCAGCGATTGAAGTTGAGGGTTCTAGTCCTGGTCGCTCCACATGAGTTACCTATGTGACCTGTGCCCTTTTCCATTTGTCCGCCGACATGTTCACATAATCCATCTGATGTCTCGTTTCTTACGTAGTGGTTTTGAATCAGAGCTGTTCCCCCCCCCCCCCCCCCTTGTAGACCCAAGGATGCTATGAAGGCTGTGAAGAAGAGGCTTAATGGCAACAGAAATTTCCGGGAGGTGATGTTGACCCTGACGGTGAGTGATATGTGGTCAGAGGCATGTAGTATGGGTTAGAGGAGGACAACATGGTTTATTTATCAGACGGACAATCCCAATGTTTGAAAATGTGTTGTAGTGTGTCGCCTCAATGTCAAAAGCGCAATTCCAGCGTTTTTTTCCCCATGGCACGTGAATTGTTGAGAATGTTAATGTTGACGGTAGGATTTAGGTGTAAACAGTCATACTGGGACACGCATGGATCTGATTGAAAATGCCTGAAGTTAACTCCGCTCAACAGGAGAACCTGTTCGGAAGAACCTAAAACCAGACGCCATCAGATATCCCTCATGGGCATTTACCCACTCAGGTAGAAATATCTTTGGGTTGAACCATAGTTTTCATCCTACAGGTCTTGGAGACTTGTGTAAAGAACTGTGGCCATCGTTTCCATATGCTCATCGCCAGTCGGGACTTCATCGAAGGTGTCCTGGTTAAAATCATCTCACCCAAAAACAATCCTCCAGCGATAGTACAAAGCAAAGTACTGGCCTTGATTCAGGTAAAGAGGAATGTCTGCCAGTGTCCATTATGACATTGAGGGAATTAAATGGTTGTTCTGTCTTCAGGGATTAAACCATACTGTTCAATTAAAAATATTTCAGACTAATTTCTGCGAGACCACCTTCACCTATTCATTCACAGAATGTATTTGCATATATACTGTTTACAAATATTTTACGAATTTGGCTGGACCGGAAAACTGGAGGAGTATTTCACAGCAATATCTAAGATGGGGGGGAAAAAAAAAACATTTGAACAATTAATCAATCTTTTATTTTTGCTAATCACCTTTGTTAGCACAGTTAATGACATGATGTATATTAGTTGATATAATGTAGAAAATTGTGCATTTCGTTGGTGGGACTAAGTGGGTGGCCGAATAGGAGAGCAGATGGAGTTTGATTGTTTGTTGCAGTTCAGGATAACCTTCATCATGAAAATGGATGATGAGATTAATTTTCTTTATACCTCCAATTCTCACTGTTGTTTGGTATTATAGTTAAACGACTCATTTTAAGTGTATGTCTTAACCTAGCTCAAGGAAGTTTCCGTGTTAATGTGTTTCTGTCAAGCTGTTTATTTGTTAGGTGTAAGGCTGTGAGATACACACCCGGTTGGTTGTGTCCCAGACATGACAGACCTCTGGGATGAACCTTTCATGTGGTTTCCTTGTTTAAGGCCTGGGCGGACGCTTTCAGGAGCAGCCCAGACCTCACAGGCGTGGTCCACGTCTACGAGGAGCTGAAGAGGAAAGGCGTTGAGTTCCCCATGGCGGACCTGGACGTTCTGCCCCCCATCCAAACACCGCAGCGGGTGAGGCAGTTTTGTAATTTAGGACAGTGTGTGGACACTCTGCTGGTTGTCACCTTTAATCAGTCAGTCTCTCGATAAGATTTTGTTTGTTTTAGTGTATTTTTATGCAGTGCTGTACAGATTTCGTTTGCCAAAGAGAATTTAAAAACCAGAAATCCCAGTGCCGAATGGGGAAAAGCTGGAAAAATAGTCCCTGACCCAGGAGACAGTCAGGACTACACCCCTCTGTCCAGGGTTTATCTCTCCCATGTCAGGGCGAGGGGGAGGAAAGACACTCAAGGAAAGCAGAACATGGTTAGAAGCAGACAAACAAGGGGAGGTGGAGTAAATTCATTCAGTCGTTAGTGTTGTGCGACAACTATAACCCAGCAGGAATAAACTATGGCAGCGTACAAAACCTAAAAAAGTGGTGAGACGTAAGGGAAGGTAAAATAGCCGTGAAGGAGGTCGGAGTCTTTCCTGCCTCCAAAGAGCACAGCCAGACCAACGAGGGTGGGCCTACTAATAGAGGTGACAGCAAGGAAAGATCTTTGTACCTGAAAATTCTTTGGCCAAATTCCGCTTCTTATCTCAGCACCCACGATGGCTAAAGGACAAATTGGACAGATAACACTCCCCGGAGAGTTAAAACCTGTCGTTGATTCGTTTGATTTATGGCTTGTATATATGTATATATATGTATATATACATATATGTATGTATATACTTCTGTCGTTTTTGTAGTTTAGTGGGATTTCGGTAAAAGTCATAAAATTAAGAAAATAATTACTGCTATCACACTAAGGTGCCTATGGTGTTTTATAAAATGAACGGGCCCTGCCCCACAAATCTATTGGTTGGTTTGCAATCCAGCCATGCTGTTTTAAAATGATAACACCCTGCTGTCTAATCACATAATGTTAATGTACAGTTTGTCACATTTAGAATTTTAGGAACATTTCAATGGTTACACAGTATAGTAGCAACATGTTTACTGTGATAATTCAAATTTTATGTAGAATTATATATCTTGTATTTCCTGTGCTGTAAATGTAAAAAAAAAACCTCATTAATCCACTTTGTAAAAGCTAGAAGACACTTGTGGGAATGTGTTCTTACGATCATTGGCACAGTTTTGCATCGGGCCATATCGCAGCCGTGCCAATAATCTCAGTATCACACACCTTCCCGTGTCTCATTGCTTTATTGTCAGTTTACACTTAGTATTTATATGGCCACTTACAGTAGGGGGAAGACGGGATTCTTTTCCATCTGAAGTAATCAGTGTGGATGAAGGCCTAGAGCTGAAACCATTCTCAAATGGATTTGGACCAAAAAAAAAAAGTTGATTTACTGTGTCTTCCTCCTTTAGTGTGCAAACACTAAAAAATACTGTATGTCGCAATAAATAGAGATGTAAAGTGCTGGATCTGATAATAAAGTAACTGAAATAATGGTTGGAGTTTGAGGGAGATGCATAGTGGCTCTTAGATCTATAGGAGGATAGGACACAGAAATCAGAACTAACATCGATCTTTTTCATTTAAAAGTTGGGCGCGATGCAGAACATTCCCGAGGGGGAACTGTCCTCCCACACGTATGGCCACCCTCCCCAGCCTCATGTGGCCACTGCCCCGCTTTTCTCCGCTCCGCGTCCCCAAAGCTACCCCGCACCCCAGGCCCCCAGCCTGCAAGCCTCCGGGTCTATCAATCCCACCACCGAACAGGTAGGCCCACTAATCCCTGAACCAGCGGCATCACCGGCCCCTCCGAGTTTCGAGGGTGGTAGTCATTCGCTTTTTAAAGCGCTGTTCTCGGTTCCATGTAGAAAGATGCGTTCATGCAAAGAGATATTTTTTTTCCTTCTGCAATTGACCCATGTTGATATTGGATGTCAGTCAGTGTTGCAGTAGCACCGTAAGAGAACCTCGGAATTCCGTAAGGTTTCAGAATGTCTGAATCTGTTTAAAAAATCTGTTTAATTTGAGGATGCTTTTTGGATAAAATAAAGTTTTGTGGAATACCATAATTTTATTATGTAGGGCACACTGGTTTAAGACTACCAGCCGAAAGGCCTTTGGCTGTAAAATATTCAGATGGGCATGTATATCAGAAAAAGTACACTCTGTTTGATTTGGTTTTTTACACACGGCGTGTGGGACCTTTCAGATCGCTAGGCTGCGGAGTGAGTTAGACATTGTGCGTGGAAACACAAAGGTGATGTCTGAGATGCTGACAGAGATGGTGCCTGGACAAGAAGACCCCTCCGATCACGAACTTCTACAGGTTAGCCCAGCGTTCACACCAACATGTTTGACACTTTTCTCGTTAGTCTGTCAGTTGCACTCAATTCATAACCTCCTTCGCTTATTAAGTGTATGGTTCTTGACATGTGTAAATGAGTATGCTTACTGTTGGTCTACTTACATATAGAACAATTAGTTCTTAGGAATGGGTTTTTCATTTTGTGAAGTCAAAACTCAAGGTGTGAGCGTTGACCTGCCGAAGCCCGTTTTGGCATTTGTTAACCTGTCAGAAGAGATCAGCAGTTGTGGAGTTTGTAGCTTAAAAATTTTTAAATTACCTTGAAAATTAAATGGACTTTAGCCCTTGTAATACGCTATTTTGACGGGTAACACCAAAATCTGCCAAACGTTATGCTTTTTGTAAAAGAAGAACATACCTAGATTTCCCTCCTTGTTAGCTATCCAAGTTGAAACAGGCTGTTGGCTGCACTCCACTCTTGACCAGCTTCAGTTAAAATTTGAATCTTGCTACAGTTTTTGAAGTCTAGGAGACCGAAGGGAGATAAAAAGGCATAATTGTTTAAAATAAGAACCGTATAAAAATCTTTTATATAAGTAAAAATAATATTAGCAAAAATAATCGAACTCAGCTCAGAATGTGGAGTTTTAACTAGTTAGAATGTGACAAAGGAATTTTGTCCAGGAAATTCTTACGAGATTCTTAAGTTCAATCTAAATACGTCCACTAGAGGTTGCTATTGCACTTTCGGATGGAGAATTTCACTGCTTGGACTACTTGCACATGTGTTTTGAAATTCTCCCAGGCACAGTTACACTGTGCTGTGAGTTACACCGTGCCTTGTTTAGGAGCTGAACCGGACCTGCAGGGCCATGCAGCAGAGGATAGTGGAACTAATCTCACGCGTGGCCAATGAGGATGTTACAGAGGAGCTTTTGCATGTCAACGATGACCTCAACAACATCTTCCTGCGATACGAGAGGTGCCTGGTGCCGCACCGCCCATGAACAGCCTCCTCCTCCATCATCTGTCTGTATTCTCCAACCGTCGTACCCCACCCAACTGTTCTAGCTGCTGGAAAAAAAATCAACAATGTCTCTTTAGAATTACCAGTCAATTCATTTTCAATAAGATATACTATTTAAAAATTTAAATACTTCATACATTTAAATTTATGTTATGTGGTGGAGATCCTACTGCTAAATCTACATTTTTCTGTCGCCATCTGCAACAAATATAGGTTGCTATATTGAATTTAAAAAATAAAAAATACAATTTCATATTAAGTCAATTTCTATAATAATGAAAGAATTTAGCACAGTTGCAACTATGGAATTATTTTTCTGATAGCAGCGGTTTGTTATAAATCCTTTGATAAGTGTTTAACTTCTGGTCTATACATTTAATTTTCTTTTAGGTATGAGAGGTACCGGTCTGGCAGGGCTGCTCAGAATGCTAATAATGGGGTAAGTCACTATTCCAAATTGTTGTTGAAGGAGCCTAAACTGATTCTGCTCCCTCTTTACGCTGTTGAGATATCAGAGTGATTGCATGAGCGAGTTCATTCTTGTTGTTTGTTTGTTTTTTGTTGTTGTGGTGTTTTTCATTGTCCCTTCCAAAATGAATTTGGTTCTGTAATGCTAACCCTTATGACGTTTGTATGACCAGTTGTGTTACTTTATGGACCTGTTGCATTTCGCTCTGCTTTGAATGCACGTACAGCAATACATGCTGTGTTAGAGCAATGGACAATCAGCAGGAAAGCATGGAAAACTATTTATGTGTTTTATGTTTTTCTGTTTTTTGTGGCTAGCTGAGGCAGGCAAGTATAAGTTACCCATTGTATCTATTTTAATGTTTTGGAACGAGATTTGGGTGTCCTTTCCAAAACTCGTTAGGAACATATGGCATGTATTGACTTCATCCCACCCCACCCCACCCCACCCCACCCCACCCGTGCAACTGAAGCTAGAATGGTGCTTCCCTGTCCAGCATGACAATGTTGCCACCTTCCCATCCCCTCCCATTCCCAGTCCTGATGACCCCTGCTCAGAAACCATGGTAAAATTAAGCGCTATGTTCTTCACTGAATGCTTGATATTGTGTGGGGGATTAGACACTGTGATTGCAGATTGGTTTTAAAAAAAGAACCCTTGTGAAACAAGCACAAAAGAAAAAAAAAGAAAGCGTTTCTGTGTGTACCTTGTTAAAAGTAATTTTTAAAAACATTTCTTTTATTTCTACACTTGTTTAGAACGCTAGCTTTTAATGCCAAAAGTCTGTCTTTGAAGGGCGCTTTGCTGATAAAAGAAAAACGATTGTCTTAAGACAAATATTTTAATTGGGTATTTCACTAAAAAATCAAAAACAAGTGATGAATAACTTAATGTTAAATTACAGTTTTACTATGGATTTTCCTGAGAATTAAATAGAATGGTTTCCGGAAATTAAACGATGCGTGGGGAAGATCACATAAATATTCTTGTCCTTTATCCATTGGGGTATTCATATAATCCTTTAGCTGTCCTAGTATCACCAACCTTTAAGTGGAAAAACCCTAATGGTTAGGAAGAGGACATCAGCTTAAACAACTAGTTTCTTCTTTTGTGTGACTGATAAACCGAACCCCCTCCTATTGCTTCAGCAAAAATTAGTCTTCCGGATTCTAAATTATGACATTAATACCAGTAATATTCATTATTCTAGCTGTCTTATGTCTGAATAAGTGTGTGGTATTTTAGTATTGTAAATAATTTGCACTTTGTAGTCCTGGTGGATGATATTTGCATTACTACATACCTGTTAAAGTTGAATCTCAGGTGTCATGTCCTTTTAAAAATATTCAAAATAAATATTTTTGATTGCTTTTTAAGAATCTGATCTATGTTGCAAAATGTATATTTTTATATAATTTAAAAAAATACACTACATGGCCAAAAGTATGTGGATTCCCCTTCTAATTAGTGGATTTGACCATTTCAGCCACTCCGTTGCTGACAGCTGTATAACGTCAAGCTCACAGCCATGCAATCTCCATAGACAAACTGTGGAATGGCCTGTACTGAAGAGCTCAGTGATTTTCAACATCACACTGTCATAGGATGCCACCATCCCTAGTCATTTAGTCAAATTTCAGCCCTGTTACAGCTTCCCTGGTGAACTGTAAGTGCTGTTATTGTAAAGTGGACTTTACTTTTAGGAGCAACGTCAGCTCAGCCACAAAGTGGTAGGCCACGCAAGCTCACAGAATTGGACTGCTGAGTGCTGAAGCGTGTAAAAATCACCAGTCCTCGTTTGCAACACTCTATACCAAGTTCCAAACTACCGCTGGAAGTAACATCAACACAAGGTACTGTTCATCGGGAGCTTCATGAAATTTCCATGGCTGAACGGTATAAAGCTCGCCGCCGTTGGACTCTCTTTCTCTGGAGTGATGAATCACGCTTCACCATCTGGCAGTCTGACGGCAAAACTGTGTTTGAAAGCCAGCAGGACGCTATATGCCCAAATGCATAGGGCCAACTGTAAAGTTTCGTAGAGGAAGAATAATGGTCAGGGGCTGTTTTTCATGGTTTGGGCTAGCCCCCTTAGTTTTAATGTAGTGAAATCTTAATACTTCAGAATGTTACAACATTCTAGACAATTTTGTGGCCACAGTTTGGAGAAGGCCCTCTCCTGTTTCAGCATGACAATGCCCCGGTGTACAAAGTGAGGTCCTCACAGAAATGGTTTGTCGAGATTGATATGGAAGAACATCAACCTCACTAATGCTTTTGTGGCAGAATGGAAGCAAGTCTCTTCAGCAATGTTCCAACACCTAATGGAAAGCCTTCCCAGAAGAGTGGAGGCTGTTATAACTCCATATTAATGCCTGTGATTTTGGAATGAGATGAGCAAGTGTCCACGTACTTTTGGCCGTGTAGTGGATAGATTTTTGTATGACTGAAATAACAGTTGAGGGGTTACATAGCTGCAATTGTATAAAATTCTGGCTAGTCAAATGACATAAATCACCTGAGGGCTGTCCTGAAGTGAAAGGGGTTTCCACAACTTGGTAAATTGTGGTAAGTTCAGAATAAGCGCCATTGCCATAAGAGAATTCCTGCATTTGCTTATTCAATCACCTGATTGTTACAATTCTGTTGACGTTGACTGTTGACGCCGAAAATAATGTTTCTGAGTGAAAATGGTTAGCCTCACATTTAGCGTTTTAGTATTCAGGTTTGGGTTTGGCCATTATTATCATTGTTATTATCAGTCTAGTTAAGTTTGTGAATGAACACCTTAACATTAAACTGCATGCGGAGAGTTTTTATTTTCTGTTAATCATTAAGCCAAAGCTGCATGCCAGGTTGTTGGAAAGCTTATGTGTAAGAGTAGTATTGGTTTCTGTGTCTTTGTGACTGTCCTTGCCGGCCTGTTTTTATGTGTCTGCAGGTCCTCAGTGAGGCCACAGAGGACAATCTGATCGACTTGGGCCCAGGGTCACCGGCAGTGCTTAGCCACATGGTCAGTGCGTTCCCCTCCAGTGCACTGCCCGTGGCCTCTGGCCCGTCCTCCCAGCCCTGCTCCCTTTCCACGCAGCTGGCTGGGCTTGGTAAGTGCGGTCACCCCGGTTGGCCTTTTCACCAAGCGCTCTTCCAAAATTCAATGAAGGTAAAAAGGCGGATTCCTCCGAATTAGCCAATTCAGTAATTGGACTGATGAGTACAGCCTTAATTCCTCATGAATCCCAAACTGGCATTCAAACTGACATTTCTCTAAACACCACCTACTTGGACCACAATTTAGGATGCATAGCATCTTATATTTATAACTCGCTGCCCTTCTGACCTAATACCTAATAATAATTCAGATTGTTAAAATGCTAATGCTGTTCCAGACATGGGTATGGACAGTGTGAGTGGCACTCTGAGCTCTCTGCCCAGCTGTAAGCCTCGGGACGACTTTGACGCCTTCGCTCAGACCAGGACCGGTTCTCTAGCCGATCAACAGAAAGAGTAAGCGATGTAGAGTGCCTTTCGCCCCGTACGATCTTCATTACTTACGTCACACTGACACGTTCTGGTACCATACGTCATCGGATATATAGCTTCGGGTAAAGAGTAAATAATGAGACCATCAGTCATGCCCAACTTGATGCAACCCGCCTGGTATGGCCACGCGTGAGATCCGAACATGTTGCACACGGCGAAATTCTAACTCCTTCCTTTGGGTTTCTTCATCAGTGTGGTATATGACAACCCCCAGGTTCTTGGTGGCCTGGCCTGTGCGGACATCAGGCAACTGAACAGCGGAGGGGTGAGTGCACTTAGAGTATAGTGATGACTGTAGCATTGAGTTCTTACCAGGACTATTTCTCTCTCTGGATCTGATAACCTCTGCATGGTAAGCATGGTGTGCCAAGCATTTCCGCTTCTGCATGGCAGAGAAGAACCTACTGTACGGCAGACACCAAATTATGATTGGGATTTAAAAAAACTTCCCAACCCTCAAAGATCCTTCCCCCAAATACCTCCTGTGTGATTTTTGTCCTGTAGGCGACAAAGAGCCGTTGCTACGATGAGACTGAGGGACTTCAGACCGCTTTACAGCGCGTATGATAGTGTTCACTTGGAGCTGCGGCAGGAGGATAATTCACGTGGACATGGCTAAACCATGGCCTGGTTATAATGTTTCCAGAGTCAGCGGCGAAGCTGCTAAGAGTGTGTAGGATTGGGTACCGCCAAAGAGGCGGCGACCCCTTTTCACAAGCCAGCCAGGCACGCTGACTGTTAATCTACTTGTTGAGTGGCTTCTTTAATTTAGTTTAAGTTTCAGTTGCACACAGGAGATGCGGTTTATACATCCACATCCACAAAAAAATCTATTTTAAAACAAGGAAAATACACTAAATATGGTGGACGTAGGAGGCACATTTAAAATTTAAAATCTGAGCTGACAACCTATACCGTCAGGAAGTGAAAGCCCATTTTGGGCCCTTTGGATTAATTCATAG
Source organism: Hiodon alosoides (assembly GCA_025775065.1). NCBI lineage: Eukaryota > Metazoa > Chordata > Actinopteri > Hiodontiformes > Hiodontidae > Hiodon > Hiodon alosoides. The sequence goes on along the minus strand of JAOYSI010000213.1, from coordinate 10,130 downwards.
TGGATAGTTCTTAGGGGAGTTCTTTGCATGAAACATCGACACGCAACATGTAAGCGTCTAAATTCCGTAAAATGTTGAAATATCAGTGGCTGCCCCTTGTGTTGACATTTTGCACAACGTTTGGCACTATCCGCAGACTGGCACCAGTGGCGCCTTTGCGCTCAAAGAGCAGAAATTAGGAAATAGTCTGCTGCACAAGGCCGCAGGTTAAAAATGTAGACTTGTAGATTTGGAAAGTTGTTGTGGTTGTTGTGGTTGCTGCTGCTGCTGTTTTCCTGCGACACATGTCTAAGGCCTTTTGTGTTGTTGATTCAGCTGAGCCTGAGAGGGGCTGACGCAGACACACAGCCAATAGACAGCTGGCTTGTTACCCAAGGAATGGTGAGAATGTCACCAGTACCACTGCCTGTCAGTGTTCCCCAGTGCCCTTGCTCCAACCCTCTCCTGCCCTCACGTTCCTCTGATGGTTCCCCCCGCGCTTCCTAAAAACAGTGCCATCGAACAGTAAAAGGGACATGCCTTGATGTATGCCACCCTGCCCCTTTTGCTCCAAGTGCTATCAGATGGACTATAACAGACAATGAGCAGGATTGTGAATCAGCATTAAAAGAAAAACCCTCTATTCGGTTATCTATACTATATTTCTTTGTTTATAATATTTCACATTCATTTTACTCATTATTTAACTTCCTTTTTTCTTCAGTCTTTCAATTATTAGACTTTATTGTAATAGAATTATCGTCTACGTTTATCCATGTTTTTAATTTAGGTGTTTGCCTTTTCTCCCCTTTTTTTTTTTTTGCCAAAGCAAGTGTGTAAAGCTAACTCAATTGCTCAGACAGATTTGACTCCCTCAGAGTCATATTCACAAAGCCGCGTGCGTTGTGATGTCTCCACACACGCTCACTCATCCCCGTCCTGCAGAGTGGCTTCTTCTTGGCCTGGTCCCTTTCACTGTCTGTCTTCATTTTTCAACCACAAACGCACCAATTAGTATTGCTCTCAAAGTTCCGTTACAACATCCTGGATTTTGCGCGACTGGAGACTCTTATTACTTAGCAGTTTGAGTGCATTCGTTTTTCGATACCTTACAGCTCCTGGAGCTCTTAATTGGACTCTAAATGTTGTTTTTATTAGAGGTGGAAAACAACATAAGACCTGTATCGCTGTCGTTTATGTTTCTTTGTGTTATCAGGAGAAATCAAGATTTAAAAAATAAAAACCTCAGAACCTGCCTTTGTTGTAATTGTACCGTTTTGTATTCCACATGAAATGTAGCCTAACCTCTGCTAATTATTAGTAATTACCTGCTGTTTTCCTTTTAGCTAATACATCAACTAGCAAGTCGGCTACTGAAAACCAGTTGCTATAAGTACTAAAATTTTGCGTTGTGAGCATAACATTGATACTTTCATTAACAAGCTTGTCTGTCTTTTTGCGCCCGTGTCCTATGCAAGAATTACATTGATTACTGCCTATATCAACCCTGTCTGATTTCAAATCCAAAGCGTTTTCCACACATCACTGCAGGATTTATTTTGTCTGTATTATTAGTGGTCCAGTCTGATTACTGTGGATAAATGGATCGCTATGGAGTTTGTTTGGTGTCAGCTGACTAAGCCTTGAACGTTTCCTACTTGAAAGGGAATCCTTCCGTGATCCACACACTTCAATAGCCACACCACAGAACGGCAAGGTGTTAAAAGTAACATTAGGAACTGATAGAATGTAGTTGTTATTTTTTTTTTTTTATGTAAATGTAAATCTAAAAATGAGAAGTGTAAATTAAATAATCAAACGCCAAGAATATATTTGTGTTTAATAATATCAATATAATATCAAATAACCGATATCTGTTTCCATAAATCGCTTTAATATGTAAAAAATACATGCATCATCTATTATCTTCTGGTATAATTTTCAGTTTCAATTTATGTT